>CAWUFW010017263.1:0-270584 GCA_963921515.1 Calotriton arnoldi
CAGAAATCAATACTGAGTTGAGGAAGGGGCAACAGGTGCCCCAATGGGATCAATTTCCTCTGTCATAGACAAATTGAGTTTTTTTACAGCAAGACCGCCATAACCTGCACCCAAGATAACAACAGCAAAATCAAAAGCCACCAAGAGGAAGAGGCAGAGGAGGATGAATCGCAGGAGTGTGAGAAAGATCAAACCAAGGGAGATGCAAAATGATGAGATGGGACAAGAACTAGTAGAGACATCATCTAGTTGCAGTAACAAGATCATAAACCTTAGAGACATACAACTAAAATCAAAAGAGGAAGAAATACTGAAATTGGGACTATCATTTTGCCCTGGAAAACATATGAATTACACTCAGATCAGGATTGAACTCTTCAAGTTCGTAAGAACTATGAAATTAAAAAGTTCTTCATGCTACAAACAAAGAAAAAGACCAACATGGACAGAATTAATGAGGGATAGCAATGTTCGCTGAAAGTGGCAGACATGAACCTGCTAATGGAATTCCAAGAGTTAGTGAATGATAACTTTGGTATATGAGATCCAGTCACTGAAGAAATAACAATCACTGATCGGTGCATGATGTGTACAGCGATGCTCCGAGGGATTTCAGACCTAATTCGAAATTTACACCAATGATAGCAAGAGATGCTTTGGACATTTTCAATGAACTGGTAATATGTGATTTAGAGACATTGTATGCTAATACCAATAAGAAGTACTCTAATATCAATTGTCAGAAAGAAAATCACGATCTGATCAATAAATTACAATCGAAAACAGAATATGTGATCAGAAATTCTGATAAATGAGGCAATTTTTCTCTTCGGGCCAATCAAAAATACATAGCAGAAGCATATAATCAGTTGAACAACACGCTCTGTCATAGCTGAGTACCCAATTCCATAATGAAATCTGTGCAGGCAGAGTACAATACAGAGCTCATAGATTGGCGTGATCAGATCCTCCTTAGCCATGAGCAACCAGTTTTTAGAAGTGGATCATCCCAAAACACCAATTTTGCAGCTGATTCCTAAGGTGCACAAAAATAGGGAGAAACCATCAGGTTGTCCTATCATTTTTGCCATAGGGATTGCATTTGATAAAACTGCAAAATACATTGACCATTTCATCAGGGACTTAATTAAAAGCCTGCCATACTATATTCAGGACACCGGGGACTTCTTATGAAAAATATATGATCTTCCCTGGGAGGATGAGTACATCCTTTTAACCATAGACGTAGCAACCCTCTACATGAGCATCCAATACAAAGATGGTTTGAAAGCAGTAGGACATTTTATAGGTGCTAGACTCTTGAACCAATAGAAGCACAACAAAATGTTCCTAAGAATGATACAGAGGTGTCTTGAAAGCAATTTCTTCATTTTTAGGAATACGTTGTTCCTCCAGATATGCAGCATGGTCGAAGGGCATCTGCTTTGCCCCAGCTACGCTAATCTGCATGTGGGCTGGTGGGAGGAGCAGGTGATCCAGGTCAAACATCAGAAGGACTAAGAGGAACATGTAGTGCATTGGAGTAGGTTCATTGATGACCTTTTCATTGTATGGAAGGATACAGAAGATAGTGCTAAAGGGTTTCTGGACAGGATTGAGGTCAATGATCTAAATCTACATTTTACCAACACAATGAGCAAGACTGAAGTCGACTCTCTTGATCTTACAGTGCATGTGAAAGATAACAAACTAGAAATTAAACTTTACAGGAAGCCACCTCAGAGAACACCATACTGCACTCATCTATCTTTCACTCACGTAATTTGATTAGAAGCATTCCCTATGGCAAGAGCCTACGTGTTAGATGAAACTGTAGTGAAACTGGTGAAGTCAGCATAGAACTGAACTAAGAACTAGATTTAAGGCCAGGGATTACTCACACACCTTCATCGAAGAAGCGACAAATAAAGCGAGATCAAAATCCAGGGAACAACATTTGTTCAAGAGTAGAGACACCAAGAAGCATACCAAAAATGGACTCCCATTTAAGATTAATTACAACTTACAACAAACAGCAAGGGGCAGTATGGTCTATAATCCAGAAATACTGGTATCTAGTAAGCAGGGCCGGACTGGGATAGGAAACCAGCACTGGCAATTACGTCCGATTGGCTTGGGGGTGGGGGAGGGGGGCTTGCTGGAACACTGCTGCTGCGCTTTTGTTATAAGGGGCTGATTTTGCGGCTCCCATTGTATGTATCGTATAATGGTCCTGGTGACTTAAAATTTTTCTGGATTATGATTAAAGAGGTCAGGGAGGAGGTACCCTGACCCCATGGCTGTGTTAGAGGAGTGTGAGATGGACCTATGATGGGTATATAATTAGGTTTTATCTGGGTTTTTTCCACTTCAGGAATCCACGGATCCCCTGCGAGGCTCAGCGCTGCCCCATGTAAATCCGTGACAGATCTGCGAATCTTGGGCCTATAATTAATTACTGCAGCCACGGCCACAATTTTTGTTTTTGGTTCCACAGGAGTCCTGTGGAATCGGTGCAATTCTTGCTGATTTTTGTAGTTTTTGGACCCAGGGGGTCCCTCTCCCTCTGGGTCCCCCCCATGAGTCTTAGGGGGGCATAGTACTCCTCCCCTGTTCCCTTACTTCATTTTTCCACAAGTTTAGGATGGGGGCTAAGTCCACGAGTCCTGCAATGGCTGCCAGAAACATTTTTATGATGTTGCTGGCAGCTAATGAGAGTGCTAGACTCCTATAAGAGCGAATTGGCCCAAGGGAAAAAAAGCTTCTCAGGCCAATCAGAATGCTCCATTTTTAAACTGGCGCTCCCACAATAGTCTCTCAAGTCTCTCGCTGACCCAACCACCCAGATATGTATATTTTTTGGAACTTTATTTTCTCAAAACTACAGAACAGATTTACACCAAGTCACCGAACACATTCTGCATACTAAGTTCAAGCTTCCTGCCAAATTTGGTTTAATTCCAATCAACAATTTTTGTTGTAGCCTTGTCTAAAGAAATATATGGAAAATGCATTGAGAATTTCACTTTAGAGACCCCCCCTTTTTTTCTCAGCCTCTGCTTGACAGATCACCTCGGAACTGTACATACATATATATATGTCTCCCTTTGGCATCCTTCTCCCGAACACCGAATCCGGCGGCACACGGTCAACAAACAGCAACTCCATTGCTCTTCAGGTCAGTTTTTTAAATAATGTTATTGTTTTTGTTCCATGGCAAGCACACACAGTTAATTCCGTCTTTGAGATCGGACCGACGCGTTTCGGCGAATTGCCTTCTACTGGGTCACTATGGGTTCTAAATTGCGTTCATTATATCCTATGTCCCTTCTCAATGTTGTTGACCCTTAACTAACCACTAGAGCGATACACCCGATTTCGTATCTAGGCTCCCGTTCACCGCCATCTATAATTTACTACATCATGCTTAAGAAGATATCATGGTGCTTTTTGTGTATGTACATTCACTACATATCACTTGATTATTTCCTTCAAATTGTTTTTTTCTTTTTCTCTTTTCTATATTTTTTTCTTTTTTTCTCTTTTCTTTGACATACATTTCATTTAATTTATTTCAATTTTCATTATCAAGTTCTTTTTCCACACTTTTTTTTGGTAAAAGAAGGTATATGTAGGCTTTGGTATTTATTTTACCATTTTGATACAAAAGAGGGAAAGTCAAGAGGCCAAAAATTAAATGCAACAGTGATTTTCCCCAATTCAACCTCTTAATTATATACACCACATATCCTGTATGTTGTTCCCTTCGTTTCCTTTGGGAGGCAAACCCTATGATAGTGATGCCAAACCCAAAGCACAAAATGGTGCGACATACCCAAATGCCACTTATAATTGTTTTTCCTTGTTCTCAATTCTTCTTTCTCTCATTCCTATGGAATGTGCAGATTTAAAATGCTAATGCATTCAATGCCCTTCTCCCTTCTTGCTGTTCAATCATCTTATTCTTCTAGGATATTCTAATAAAGTGCAAATGCGTTAAAGTGCAACATGCCCGGGGATCATTTGTCTTGCCCCAAAAAGAGCAGCATATTCAAAAGTGCAGTTTTGAAAAAAGAGTGCAAAATGCAATTATTGCATCCTTCTTAAAAAGAGGGGCTGCTTATGAGAGGAAGTGCAAGTTCGTGAGAGTTCTACATGCAGGGCTATTTTACCTGCCCCGACCAGACCAGCAGCAATAAAGTGCAATGTGCCCAGGGATAATTATTCTTACCCCAGGAAGCAGCATATTCCAAAGTGCAATTTTCATTAAAGTGCGAAGTGCAAATGTTATACCCTATTTTGAAAAGGGGTGGCATATGTGGGAAAGTGGCAATTAATTGATATATATATATATATATATATATATTTATATATGCAATCCAAGGTACTCCTTCTGGAGTTCGTAGCCCATCGAGGGGTGGCGCGATGCCGGCGGAGAAAACCGGTAATTACTATCGACTTCAGAACGGAGTTCCATTCGCGCACTCAGACCATCAAATCACCAGGAATCCACAAGAGTTTTGACAACAAAAAAGGGGTTTATTCAAGTCATAAACCCGCCGTGACGCATTTCACCCCCAAAAGGGCTTGTTCACACAGCGATGTTACAAGTTACAAAGCAATTCATACTCTTCCTGGTATGTCAATAAACATGGTGAAAGGACTATGTACATCTGTCAATGCTTGGTACCAGTTACAATGGGCGCCATGTTGCCGTGATTCAGTGCTAGTGATATTTTTCTCATATCAAAGTGTATCCACAGTATTTATGCGTACCTCATGGTAAAGATTCAATCTAATCGTCAATTACATTTACGCAATTCATTAAAAGCACATGACAACCCAAAATTTCAAGTTATTTGTCTTGTATTTTTTATCGTGTCTTACGTTAGTTATGGCAAAGTGTTGTGGGACTTGCAGTTTCGAGCCTGACCTGTCAATCAATGTTGGTTCTTTTGTCCGTATGTACTATAGGGCTCCCCAAAACCCTGGTTGTATAATTCTTAATAGTGTGGTGGCATTGTATGCTACGATCAAAAACCCAAATAGTGGGAATGTGGAACATGAGTGCGACGTGTGAGAATTGTGCCTCATACGCCTCTCTTATAAAGTGGCTGGATGAGTGGCCAACCCTGCCGGTATGCTATGTACGGATTACCCTTGTTAGTGGGAAGAAGGAAGTTGCGATGAATAGACAAAAGGTACTCAATGGCGACTTCTAGTGTTACGGCAACGTGTGCCATAGGTAGATACCCGGATAGTGGTGATATATCAGATCTGGAGTACGCCATGGGTATCATATGGATCAGGCTGTATCTAACGCTCTGCCGGTTTAATGTACTTGTTCTACCCTTGTTAAAGGGAATAGACAAGAAAAAACATCGGAGTAAATACACAAAATACTACAATTAGTCTAATCACTATGTTGTATATTGTGCATAATTCATTTGAATTGCTTTACTTGTTCACCCCCTGTGTACTCCCCCTAGTGCATCCAATATACAATGAACTCAAATTAAAAGGTCTTATCTGCATCTTGGAGTATGGCTGGATGATGATACGAAGAAAAGGGTAGGGATCCCGTTGCCACTGGCTTGAGACTTAATCCCTTCTTTTCCTATGAAAGAGAGATGCAGGTTATCAGACACATGTTATCATGGTTATCCTCACTGTACAAAAGGGTATCAATGATAAAACAATTTCATTTTTTTGTTGTCAAAACTCTTGTGGATTCCTGGTGATTTGATGGTCTGAGTGCGCGAATGGAACTCTGTTCTGAAGTCGATATATTTATATATATATATATATATACATATATATATATATATATCCAAGTCAAAAAGCACCCCTTTTGGAAGAGCCAACACACAGGTAGGTAATTTTTCGTTTTTTAATGCAGGAAACAGCGCAGAGAAAAGAAAAACAATGTCCAAGAAAATCTGTCTGCCTGACGCGTTTCATGCTCCTCGAGCATTTCTTCAGAGGCTTGGTTAAACACTGTGTGGAGCACTGGCCTCATTTTAATCATTTATACCTGCCACAGTGGGCGTTGGCTCACCCAGAGCCTGCTGGAATATGTAGTGCCTCAATTCAGCTACAGTGAGCTGCTCCATAACAGTTTTAATCTTTAAACTTTAAAATGCCACAGTGGGTTTGGAAAATGTCACACTACCTCTGCGTTGCATATTAACCTGAACCACGACCATCCTGCCCTTACATGCTGCTTGCCAAATACCTGCAGCAAGGTCCATTTCTTTGTGGTGGGGCTCCTCCACGACCGGGATCGGCCGTTATAAATCCAAGTCAAAAAGCACCCCTTTTGGAAGAGCCAACTCACAGGTAGGTAATTTTTCGTTTTTTAATGCAGGAAACAGCGCAGAGAAAAGAAAAACAATGTCCAAGAAAATCTGTCTGCCTGACGCGTTTCATGATCCTCGAGCATTTCTTCACAGGCTTGGTTAAACACTGTGTGGAGCACTGGCCTCATTTTAATCATTTACACCTGCCACAGTGGGCGTTGGCTCACCCAGAGCCTGCTGGAATATGTAGTGCCTCAATTCAGCTACAGTGAGCTGCTCCATAACAGTGTTAATCTTTAAACTTTAAAATGCCACAGTGGGTTTGGAAAATGTCACACTACCTCTGCGCTGCATATTAACCTGCACCACGACCATCCTGCCGTACACGCTGCTTGCCAAATACCTGCAGCAAGGTCCATTTCTTTGTGGTGGGGCTCCTCCACGACCGGGATCATCCGTTATAAATCCAAGTCAAAAAGCACCCCTTTTGGAAGAGCCAACTCACAGGTAGGTAATTTTTCGTTTTTTAATGCAGGAAACAGCGCAGAGAAAAGAAAAACAATGTCCAAGAAAATCTGTCTGCCTGACGCGTTTCATGCTCCTCGAGCATTTCTTCAGAGGCTTGGTTAAACACTGTGTGGAGCACTGGCCTCATTTTAATCATTTACACCTGCCACAGTGGGCGTTGGCTCAACCAGAGCCTGCTGGAATATGTAGTGCCTCAATTCAGCTACAGGAAACAGCGCAGAGAAAAGAAAAACAATGTCCAAGAAAAAAAAATATATATATATATATATATATATATCCATAAATACTCCTTCCACTTTCGACTTCTTTGCCCGAAAGAAAGAGCACGGACCACCAAATTCCGTTCCGTTATTGTTTTATTACTGTTCCCTCCAGACTGCAGTAGCCATGACGCGTTTTGTCCCTCCCAGGGGACTTGATCATATATATATATATTTGACTAATTTAACTCAAACTAATTTAATTCAGTAATTGTAATATTTAGTAATCATTAATTTCGTTTTTAATAAATGTAATATATATGCATGTATATATATAGGTATGTCTCCATATATATATATATGATGCCATTTATATCTTTTAGATCAGTTTGAGATCTCTTTTAATATTTATTCCTGCATTTATTATATTTATAGGAATTGAATGTCTGTTTTCCAACTTTATTGATGTGGAATAGTCTGTTTTCTATGGCCATATAGAATGTCTATCACGAGGTGTGTTTAAGGAATTAAATAGGTACGTGTGAATCGCAGCGCATTACTATATGTGTTCAAGGCCGCTTGTGGTGGACGAAACACGTCATATCACCATGTTTTTGTAAATACATTTTTTTTTTCTGAAGCACACATCTTTGGAGTCCATGTCCCTTTCGGTGTAAGGAGTTGCATCTGGGATTGTTTATATATATATATATATATATATATATATATATATATAATAACACTTATTCAATTCTAAAAATGATGGGATTCAGTAATTTTAATATTGATTAATGATTAATTTATTTTTATTAATTGTAATTCTATTCAAAAACTTTAATTGATTTAATAATTTTATTTTGTATTTATTATTTTATTTATTAGCAATAATAACTTTTTAAATCTACATTTTGTAAATGTCATAATTAAATTTTTCATTAAAACTACCAACCTCTGTACCTCAAAAACGTGTTACTACCCTCAAACTGCAATTTCATGACCCCAAAAAACTCCTCACTCTTTTCTAGCCCAAAAAAACCCTTCCTGAAACCTCAAACCTATTAACCATTTCAAAACCAACCCATAGCTGAAGACTAAAAACTGCTTATTACCACCAAAACCCTACTTCCACCTAACCTTAAAAATCTATAACACCCCTATCCATCCTTTTTCCTTACTATTCTAAAAATGGACCTATCCCTGATCCCAGAAATCCAGAAATATGCTGTGAAAATGTAACAAATTAATTTATTGGGATTCCTCGTTCATGGGAAATAATCACAATCCCCAAACCCTATCACGATCGGGGTTCAGCTTGTTACCCACATCTGTCAGCGAAAGGCAGACACTCACTGATCCATTCAGTGTAGAGCTCTTGCAGCCCTGAATATCTAAGGGCATCCCAAGCCTGTTGTTGCTCCATCTCATGTGGCTGAATGCCACTTGTCCATCTAAGAAGTTGAAGATCTACTGCTGTGGGCCATGTACCTAGTTATCATGAATGAGTCTTCGTTATTAGAATTAATCAAATAAATAGCTCCACCAACTAAAAATGGCCATGCATCACCACCCACACAAAATTGACAGAAATATCAGTCTGTCAATCATTTCCGTGTCTGGGCCGGATGACGTTTCCCGTATTGAGTCAAATTAAGACACAAGCTACACTCCTGATGGTGCACTTCTCTCAATTTCTTTATGTTTAAGCTTTACAACCATACTCCCACCAGTACCCAAAGACTTTGGCTTTCCAGAAGCTGCTCTGTGGGTCATGGGAATAACACCGCTGGATCTCTAGTCAGCATCATTTATGGTCAGAACTATGAAGCTCTCACAGGTAATTTGAATGTCTGTAGCCTTCCTTGACTGTGGTAGCTTTTTTCCCAGGCTTCCTATTGGGAATTAAACCCTGATTTCCCATTACTCTTGGTTGCCATGGACGGCACAATTAACATTGAAAGGTGATAGGGCAGTAAAATTAATGTATTGTTACCATCACAGGGATGTGCGATTGAACTAAATTATCTAGAGTCACTAAAGTAGTGGTGTGGACCCAGATTTGTCTTGGTTTGATAATTGCACGCATCTCGGGAGGTCAGTGCTAGCCAGCATGTATTAACTCTAGAATTACCTCAGCTATCCAAGTAATGGAGATGGAGTTGGAGCAATCAAAGGAACCATATATAATGAGCCTTTTACAGTTTCATTTTACCGGCTGTGTGTACTTACACATGCATGGCTTAATCTTTGAGATAAGCATATGCTACAGACAGGATCAAACAGGTTTTCGCAGCAGATGGACATGAGGAGTAGCATTGTGCCTGTCCCAGGCTGTCCTTCGCACTCCTCAGTAGCCTGCTACGGGAATCCCTGCTTCCATATAGGGGCTGAGAGGGGCAGGGCAGTCACACTCACACCTGTGGGCCCAGCCTTCTCCACAATGACGGAAGGGAGAGGTTCCCTGAGGCACAGCTTGAGCGACACACAGAGGCGCTGTCCTGGACAACCAGAACACCCCCCAAAAAGTTGTTGCAAGCTGCTGCCAAAATTCTCTGGGTGGAAAAGGGCAGTGGCATGGCACGAGGGGCCCAGTCCACCAGGTAGCATCTGGGACCCGCAGCACCCAACCCTATCCACTTTGCTAAGATCACTGTGCAGCACAAGCTGACAGGTTGCTTGACCTTTGCTCTGCTGGATGGCCTTGACAAAAGGTAGACCCTTGAGTTGGACAGTCAAGGCAGGGTGGAAGCTCTTTGCTTGGACAACAGCCATGACTGGCTAAGTAGTCCATCCCTAAACAGATTAAGTGTGCCAAAGCAATCAGAGTGTGGTGTTAGCTAAACCGTTCTCAACCAGGCTGACCTGCACGTGGATTCCAGCTTCAAGTACATGCAAGTCCTTTGAGAAGGCAGGCTCAGAGAAAAGGCTCATAGTACATGGCTGGAATGAAGCTGCGGACCCAGGCCTCTCGGGGTCCCAGGTGTCAGGATCTCACCTGTGTTTCCGCAGGAATGTCATGGAACTGAAGTATGGTCCGCAACTTCTCCCAACCCCCTATTGCGCTTGACAGCGTCTAAGCAACAATGGTAATCCGGGGAAGAAGGGAAACAAAACAAGGAAAGAAGGGGAGACAATCCCTCGTCGCAAACCAGTAACCACAAGATGTCGTCAAGGAAAAACATCAAGGCAAAACATAAGGCTGTAGATAAGAGGAAACATACATTAAGAGACAAAATGACACACCAGTTTATAAATGAGTCTATGTTCTCTCTTCTTTTACCTAAATGTTCCCTTCTTCTGTTATTGGGTAAATAAAGGAAAGGTGCAGTACAACAGCGTCTGTCTAAAGCTGTGAAACAAAAAGGAATGTATTTAGTAAAGACGGGGTCTGGTGGAGAGAAGCTACTCTATGTTGAATAAGTGTAACTTGCCCACCTATGCCACAGACGTGGAATGTAACACTGTGCGGAGGGTAAGTTGATATGCAACCAAAAGGTAACCTTATCTTCAGGTCGTAATACCTCACTACTTCCTTGTAGGTAATCCCAGGTAATCAAGAAGGAGAAGTTCTCCGCAATGCCCCGAGCACCCAGATCAGGTAAGTGAGAGGTACATGTAAGAACACAGAAAACATAAAGTGCAGCGCAAAGCGCTGTTACCGTAACCACGGTCTTGTAAGCAGCAATGTCTTTTTCTCCCCGTTATTTGTAGGAATTGCAGGAAATGAGCTGACGGAGGAGCCGAGGAGAGGACGACCCGACTGGAACGTACACCGCGCAACACCGACGAGAATGTGAAGGGGCGCGACGAACCGGAAGTGACTCAGGTAGGCAAGCGAGTTCTAAGGCTGGAGCGCGAAGCGCAGTTACACAAGGAAGGCCGGGCTTTGAGCTTGCCTGACCTATCCTCGCGCATGCGCATCTTCGGCTGGTGGCCATCTTTGTAGTCTTTTGGTCCCGTCTTGGTGGATCTCAGCTCGGCAACCGTGACAGTACACCCCCCCACAGTCCCCCCTACCGGCTTGGGTTTATCAGGATGCCTTCTGTGACATGATCGTAACAAGCGAGGGGCGTGAATCTAGCTAGCTGGTTCCCAAGTTCGTTCCTCAACACCATAACCTTTCCAGTGTATAAGATACTGGAGCCTGCTTCTCACTCTACGTGAATCAACGATAGCTTCAACCTCATATTCAGGTTCATTATCCACTAGCATAGGATCAGGGACATCAGGAAGCCGTGTACCCGGTATCACTGGTTTCAAAAGGGAAACATGGAACACCGGATGGATCTTCATGGAGGCGGGCAGGTCCAGCTTCACTGCCACAGGATTTACTACCTTACATATCTTATATGGGCCTATGTACTTGGGCTTGAATTTGCAAGACCCTCTCAAGGTTAGGTTTTTGGATGACAACCACACCTCGTCCCCCTGTTTGTAGTCTGGCTCTGGGCGTCTGTGAGCATCTGCCCCTTTCTTATAACTAGCCTTGGCCTTGTCTAGATTTACTAGTGTGGTCTTGTGTATGTCTTGTAAATTTTGCACCAGGTCTACCACTGCTGGAGTAGAACAGGAAGAGAACTGAGGAATAGGCAAAGTCCGTGGGTGATAACCGTAAGTGCAGTAGAAAGGTGTGTGAGCAGTGGAAAAGTGGTAACTGTTGTTATATGAAATTTCAGCTATCCATACTAACTCGTCCCATTCAACAAGAGAGTGTAAGATCTGACATCTGACGTATTGTTCAAAACACTGGTTCACCCTCTCTGTCTGTCCATCTGTTTGTGGGTGGTGACTGGAAGACAGACGTACATCTATTTGCAATAAGGCACACAACCCTCTCCAGAATTTAGAAATGAACTGGGCCCCCCTATCAGATACCAGCACAGATGGGAGCCCGTGTAAACGCACCACTTGTTGAAGAAATACGGAGGCTAATCTTTGTGATGTGGGGAGACTAGACATGTGGGATGAAGTGAGCCAGTTTTGTAAACACGTCTTCCACCACTAAGAGGGTAGTGTTTCCTCTTGTTGTGCCTGGTAATTCCACTATGAAGTCTAAGGATACGGTATGCCAGGGACAAGGGGGCGTAGGTAAAGGCTGTAACAATCCTGCCGGACTTTGGTGAGAGACCTTCCCCTGGGCACATACATGACATGTCTGAATGAACTGTTTTGTATCCCTTGCCATAGCGGGCCACCAAAAGTATCTCCTTAGGGATTCTAGGGTTTTCTTGTATCCGGGATGCCCTGCAAGAGGATGTGTATGTCACCATTCCAGGGCTTGTAATCTCAACTCTTGAGTGGGGAGTACTAAGCCACCCTGAACATAGGATAAGTCATGCTCTAGGGTAATCTCTTGTGTACCCACTGTCTCTTCCATAACTGAGGTTTCTTGAGACTCCTTGATCTGTTTTAAGAAGTCTTCATCAGAACACAGGGCTCCAATTATCCTTTCTCTGGCTATAATAGGAGGTGGTTCATCTAAGACTTCTATAGGTTCATAACCGAAATGGGACAAAGCATCTGCTTTCCCGTTCTTTTTCCTGCCTGGAACTGTATAACAAAGTCATAGTCGCTAAAAAACTGAGTCCATCTTAATTGCCGCATGGATAGTGCTCTTGCGGATTTCAAAATTGCAGATTGCGATGGTCCGTTAGAACCGTTATTGTATGATTAGCTCCCAATAGATACTGCCTCCACTCTTCAAAGACTCTCTTTATGGCCAGTAATTCCTTGTCTCCTATTGGGTAATTTGTTTCGGCTGGCGTCAACTTGCGTGAATAATACGCCACCGGATGAAGCTCTCCTGTTTTGCGATCTGCCTGAGAAAGGACCCCCCCAACTGCCACTTGGGAAGCTTCTGCCTCAACCACATAAGGACAAGAAGGATCAGGATGTCGAAGTATGGGTGCTTGTGTGAAGGCCTTCTTTAGTTTGCTAAAGGCTTCTTCTGCCTCAGGAGTCCAGTGAAATATCATCCCTTTTTTCAACAGTTTGGTAATTGGAGAAGCAAGGTCGGAAAAATTGCAGATAAAACGCCTATAAAAATTGGCGAAGCCAAGAAAACTCTGTGTTTCTTTTACTGTTCGCGGCGCTTGCCAACGATGGATGGCTTCTACTTTCTGTGGATCCATACCAAGTCCCTGTGGGGAGATAACGAATCCCAGGAAGCTTACTTGTTGTGCATGAAAGTGGCATTTCTCCAATTTGCAGTACAAATGGTTGTTTTGTAACCGTTCTAAGACTCTTTTTACATGGATTTCATGTTCTTGCAAGGACGGGGAATATATTAAGAGGTCATCTATATAAGCTATGACATATTTATCCAGCATATCCTTCAGAACCTCATTAATAAAAAACTGAAAAGCCGAAGGGGCATTACAAAGCCCAAAGGGCATCACTAAATATTCATACAATCCATATTTAGTACAAAAAGCCATTTTCCACTTGTCTCCCTCCTTGATGCGCACAAGGTGGTATGCCCCACGTAGATCTAATTTGGTGAATACTCGCGCATCTTTGATCTGATCAAGAAGGGAGGAAAACAGTGGCAAAGGATACCTGTTCTTAATGGTAATCGTATTCAGTGCCCTGTAATCAATGCAGCATCTGAGACCCCCCTCTCTCTTCGGTATAAAGAAGAGAGAAGATGAAGCAGGGGACCTGGAAGGACGGATGAACCCTATTCTCAGCATTTCGTCCAGGTAATCTCGCAAATATACGTTCTCCTTTTCCGTTAAGGAATATACTCTGCTACAGGGTATGCGAGCTCCTGGTTGCAGATCAATTCTGCAGTCATATACTCTGTGTGGGGGAAGGCTAGTGGCTTGTTCTACATCAAATACAGTCTTGTAGTTCTGATAGACTGAAGGTAGTGTGCCTTCATCTGTGCTAGTGAAAGAAATACTGTTCGTAGGATTGTTTGAGGCCGAAAGACCATGGTCTCTACAAAAGTCGTGATTGAAGGAAATTGTCATAGTTTTCCAATCTATAAAAGGACTATGCTGACAAAACCATGGGATCCCTAAAATGGCTGGGAATTGAGGAGACTGTATGAGATCAAAGGATATGTTTTCCTGATGTTTCTGTTCGATAACTAACGTCAGCTCTATAGTTGTGTGTGTGATGGGCCCAGACTTCAGAGCACTACCATCTATAGTCGTAACCTCTTCCCAAGTAGATTTAGACATCTGAGGGATCTTCCATTGTTGTGCCCAGTGTGCATCCATAAAATTTCCCGAGGCACCGGAGTCTATCATTATTTGCACCTCGACTACTTGGTGTTCCCACAGTAAGCGAGAGGAGAGAAGGAAGTGACGTGGCTTACATACCATTATATCTATGGATGAGACAATCAGTCCTGAATTACCCGAAGTCCTTGTCTCTGGAGACTTCGGGCTAGCTAGTTTTCCGAACGCCTCTGTTTAGGTTTTACGGGGCACTCCCTAAGAAAGTGACCTTGCTTACCGCAGTACAAGCACAGTTTCTTATCCCTTCGTCTTTGTCTTTCCTCTTCGCTGAGGGGTCCTCTTATGCTCCCTATTTGCATAGGCTCGGGTTCTTCCACTGCTTTTTCGAGTTCAGGTTTCCTTTCACAATAAGCAACCCATTTACCTTCTGACCTGCCTCTTTCTCTCTTACGTTCACTGATTCTATGATCTAACTTAACCACCAAGTCAATCAGAGCTGTGCACGATTCGGGAGGGTCAACCACTTGTGCCAATGCATCTTTTAGGTCATCTCTTAACCCCTTATAAAACAAAGCACTACGCTTTTCCTCGGGCCACCCGGCTTCTGCTACTAACCTATAAAACGTGGAGATGTACGTGGTTAAATCCTTGGTCCCCTGTTTTAATGTCAGTAATTCAGTGTCTGCTGAGTGAGTGAAAGTGTGTCTATCAAACAGTTTTCTGAGTTCTCGCTTAAATGCATTATAATCTTGTAGCAATGGATCATTTCTCTCTATCAAGGGTATGGTCCAATTAGCTGCAGACCCCCCGAGATAGGAAATGACAAAAGCCACCTTAGCTTGGTCTGTAGGAAAGCAAGGGGCCTTGCACATGAAATGAAGCTGACACTGGCTAATAAAGGCAGCAAATTTAGCAGTGTCCCCAAAAAGCGTTCAGGGGGCGCCAAAGGGATAGACGGAGGGGTCGTCACTTGTATCACTGGACTATGTGTGCTAGAACTAGAAGTCCCTACATTGGTGTCAGTTCTCCTTTCTCGCTGTAAATTATCTACCCTAGCGGATAGGGATTGAGTTTCGGCCTGCAGATTCCCTAACATGTGAGCTAAGTCAGCTAGGGTTACCTGGCTAAGCTCCATGGCGTTCGGGCGTAAAGTAAAGCTATTCGTTTGGGCTTCGCGTTCTGTCAGGATCTCACCTGTGTTTCCGCAGGAACGTCATGGAACTGAAGTATGGTCCGCAACTTCTCCCAACCACCTATTGCGCTTGACAGCGTCTAAGCAACAATGGTAATCCGGGGAAGAAGGGAAACAAAACAAGGAAAGAACGGGAGACAATCCCTCGTCGCAAACCAGTAACCACAAGATGTCATCAACGAAAAACGTCAAGGCAAAACATAAGGCTGTAGATAAGAGGGAACATACAATAAGAGACAAAATGACACACCAGCTTATAAATGAGTCTATGTTCTCTCTTCTTTTACCTAAATGCTCCCTTCTTCTGTTATTGGGTAAATAAAGGAAAGGTGCAGTACAACAGCGTCTGTCTAAAGCTGTGAAACAAAAAGGAATGTATTTAGTAAAGACGGGGTCTGGTGGAGAGAAGCTACTCTATGTTGAATAAGTGTAACTTGCCGACCTATGCCACAGACGTGGAATGCAACACTGTGAGGAGGGTAAGTTGATATGCAACCAAAAGGTAACCTTATCTTCAGGTCGTAATACCTCACTACTTCCTTGTAGGTAATCCCAGGTAATCAAGAAGGAGAAGTTCTCCGCAATGCCCCGAGCACCCAGATCAGGTAAGTGAGAGGTACATGTAAGAACACAGAAAACATAAAGTGCAGCGCAAAGCGCTGTTACCGTAACCACGGTCTTGTAAGCAGCAATGTCTTTTTCTCCCCGTTATTTGTAGGAATTGCAGGAAACGAGCTGATGGAGGAGCCGAGGAGAGGACGACCCGACTGGAACGTACACCACGTAACACCGACGAGGATGTGAAGGGGCGCGACGAACTGGAAGTGACTCAGGTAGGCAAGCGAGTTCTAAGGCTGGAGCACGAAGCGCAGTTACACGAGGAAGGCCGGGCTTTGAGCTTGCCTGACCTATCCTCGCGCATGCGCGTCTTCGGCTGGTGGCCATCTTTGTAGTCTTTTGGTCCCGTCTTGGTGGATCACGGCTCGGCAACCGTGACACCAGGCATGCCAGCCCAAGCCCGGGCAGCATCTGAGGAGAACAACCACACAACAAGGGGGTCTCTAGACCACAGCGCCAGGGGCGTAGACCCAAGAGCCAGCCGGAGCTCTACCTCGGGCCACAGTCAAAGCTTCTCAACTCAGCCAAGAGGGGGAGAACTCCTTTGGAACCTCATCCTAGGAACTGTGAGACATTGCTGGATGGACAACGGAGCCCAGGAGTGAGGGCTTCCACCCTAGGGCCAGCTAGAGTTCTGATTCGTGGCACGGTTTGAGCTTCTTAACCCAGCCAAGCAGAGGAGACCTCCCCGGGTCTGTGGGATACGATCCATGCACTTTGAAGCATGGTTGGCCAGAGAAAGGTGGACCGGGATCTTCCACCCGAAGGCCAACCAGGGCTCTGACCCGGGGCCCTGTTGAATCTTCTTAACCTGGCCAAGCAGGGGAGATCTCCTTGGGACTGCTGGACCACATCCTGGGTACTTTAAGACACTGTGGGATGGAGAATGGTTCCCAGGGCCAGAGGCTTCCAACCCAGGGTCAGTTGGACCTCTAACTCAGGGCCAGGTCAGAGTTTCTTAACCTGGCCAAGCAGCGGTGCCTACCCGGTGCCTGCGGAAACCCGTCCCGGCCACCTTGCAACACAGTGGGCTATATAATGGAATCCAGGACGGGGGCTTCCACCCCAGGGCCAACTGTAGGTCTGACTCAGGGCCTGGTCAGAGCTTCTTAACGCATATAAGCAGGGAGGACCTGCCGGATCCCTAGAGGGCACTTTGAGACTGTGTAATTTAGTTGTAGCATACAATTGCACAATTGTTAATGCATTTACTCCTGCTAAGTATGCTTTTCTTGATTTGTGTCGGGTGAATGGATCCTTACATTTACAGCTGAAAATAACTTGATGACTGAGGCCCCAAAAATCCATATACTTTCACTTAGGCCGCATTGCTTGCATTGCACCTGTGACTGAACAAATTTGCACTGCCATTCAAATGGTTTCCCGCTGAGGTTTGTGCTTATTAGCTTATGCAAAGGAAATGTATACTGACTCTTCAGCGCCAGAACGACATCTAACTAAAGGTTATATTTTGTACTAACCAGTCGATTAAATTGCTGGTGTAAACTGCTGGTCACAAATGCAAATTTGCTAATTTACCCCTACAATGTTTACGATTGTTAGGTTAATAAGATAACAGACTAATTACTCATCCAAACGTTCTTTTCTCCCTCACTTCCTGCCTCTCTATGTCAAATCTACGTTTGCAACCAATCCATCGTTTTGCTTTCTGAAAAAATAGGTCTCTTTTTTGTAAAGTCTATAAATTACTTTCATTGGACGAATAGAAACTGTCATTCCTTTCGTCCAAGCGTTTTCTTCTAGGGATCTCAGTGTTAAAATCTTTTGTACAGCTAAATATTTTGTGCAGGGAAACACAGACGCAAAGCAAGTAAACAGCCTGAAAATCCGTTTCCTGGAAATGAAGGTTAAGGCACACTAATAAAAAGATATAATCCGCAGTATACTGTACAGCGTCCATAAATCTCTCTTGCCAAGACGTGAGTAAGAAAAAAAACTTGGGCAGAGCGTTCAAAAATCTCTTCAGCGTGCTGGCAGATTGAGTAATGACACATTATTCACGTGAAATAATTACTATCACAGCAATCTTTGATAAAGGTCAATTTTGCTGATTGCAACATCCCACCTCTGCGTGAATCACTGCGGTAAGTGGTTTAAGCTTGCTGGTTAGTAAATTACTTCCCACTGAGTTGTGTGCATACGTACAAAATCCATTGTGTCATATTTAAAGAAAATATTAATGATTCATGGCATCTTAATTCTAAGATCGTTTCCCAGCTGAAAATAAGTAAGGGATGAGGTTAATCTGCGCATTATATGAGTCAGAGCAACACAGAGCATAGTAACATGTAAAAGAAACATTGTAGGAGAAAAATGAAATAAAACATGAATTAGCATTAATCTAAGTTTAGTTCTTGAATCATATTTAACAAATCAATATGCTAACTGAGGTTCTTTACACCATGCAAAAAATAAGGCACGGCTAGACACTGCCATTGGCTCAAATGTTTTCATTGAAGGCATAAAGATCACAACTGACAAATCTACTAACGTCCTCCTTACGAGTGCCTTTGTGATTACGATTCAAGAAGAAACCTTGGGGCATATTAGCAAGACCCAGTTAAAATTATCGCCGTTTTAGCGGCAGGAAACTGCCGCTAAAACGGCGATAATGGGCTTGCTAATAAGCGTAATAGAATTCCAATAGAAGCCCAGGTTAGATGTCCTGCACATCTAACATGGGCTTCTATTGAATTCTATAACGCATATTAGCAAGCCCATTATCGCCGTTTTAGCGGCAGTTTCCTGCCGCTAAAACGGCGATAGTTTTAACGTGGGTCTTGCTAATATGCCCCAGAAGCTTATACTCGAACTTCAATTACAAATGCTGCATGTAAACCACGCTTCCGTTTTTGTCCCTTGTACATTTCGCCCAAAAAAACTGGCATATGGAAAGCAATCCAGAAAAGAGACAAAACTTGTGTAAATTGGTGCAGGTGCACTGATTTCTGCAAAAATTCCATATTCCATTTGGAAACTTTGTAACGGACCAGTAATCCAGCACCTCTGAACTATGTCACACTGCTGTAGTGGTAATTCGAGCTGCAGAACTACATATCTGGTTCTTCTCGCTGCACACACAATATGGATCTTTAAGTGGCAATTCCACTTCAGAACATTTGCAGTTTTACTTCTTTTCAGACAGCTATTCCTGTAAGTACATGCTCAAGTAGATATCGAACACATTCATTTTTCTTGTGGTCAAGTAAAACACATTCATTTTTCTTGTGGTCAAGAGTAGAGAAACGTACAATATTAAAGTTTAGACAATGACATTCATCAGCACAATAACTTGTCTATGACTCAGAACTGTTGACCACCTCACGTATCAATAAAGTGTCATGGTAATCCATCACCAGTTCTTACTAGTTCATAAAAACCAACCACCACTCCAAACCAACCATTGGGTGGAACGTAAGAGTGCTATCATTATGTCTCACCTGGGGTGTGCAACATCAACTCCACTGGCTTCCCCACCAGTAGCGGCTCATGGAGGGAGTGCCGCGGGGCGGTGGGGCGGGGCGGGGGAGGAGCAGGGTGGGGGGTAGTAAGCTACGGCATATGGCCGAACAGAGGTAAGTAAACAACAGTAGCGGTCGGTGGTGGGAGTGCCGCCGGGTGCTGACGTGGGGCGGGGGAAGGGCAGGGTGGGGGATAGTAAACTACGGATTACAGGCGATTACAGGTAAGTACACATATAAATAAATAAAACAAACTTCGTTCTCGCGCTGCATCGCCAAATGTGATGCAGCGAGAAACGAAATTCGTTTTATTTATTTATATGTGTACTTACCTGTAATCGCCCGTAATCCGTAGTTTACTACCCCCCACCCTGCCCCTCCCCCGCCCCACGTCAGCGCCCGGCGGCACTCCCACCACCGACCGCTACTGGTAAACAAATAAATAAATAAAACAAATTTTATTGCGCGCGCTGCATTGCCAAATGCGATGCAGCGCGCGCAACGAAATTCGTTTTATTTATTTATTTGTTTACTTACCTCTGTTCGGCCGTATGCCGTAGTTTACTACCCCCCTCCTCCTCCCCTGCCCCGCAGCACTCCCTCCACGAGCCGCTACTGTTCCCCACCCTTATTGACAGGACACAAAGGCTACAAAACCAGGCAGCCTGAATGCCTAGGGAGATATTACCACCCTTTTCTCAAATAATGATGTTTTAAATAGGGAATAACATGCAGTAGTAGTTTTACCTCACTTCAAGACTGAACTTACTCCATATGATCAGCCTCTTTTCCCTGCACAATTTCTCCAGGTTGGAATTTGAGGTACTTGTGTTGGGAAAAACTTGGATGGGCAGGGATTTATCATCTCTCCGAATACAGCAGTGAAGCTGGATTTACACCTGAACCCACAATGAGGACCATGTTTGTGAAAGAACTTGGATGTTTAACATGTTATGTCATGTTTTGCACTCAGCATACTTGTAAATATTTCACAGAGACAGTAAAGGCAATGCTATAGTACACACACATTTAATACATATTTTGTTAAGTCTGTCTAAAAATTGGTTGGAGGATGAGGAAACTAGTTAATGGATGAATCCCATACACACCATTATGAATTATGGAACTGGCTGAGAAATTCAAAAGAACTCACAATCTTGTTTCTGCTCTGGGTGTCTAGCATCTTTAAACTACACCACTAGGTGGTCTCCTAATTTAGTACTGCAATGCCATTTGAGTCAAAATTATTCCACGGTGTTGTGTTT
This sequence comes from Calotriton arnoldi, assembly GCA_963921515.1. NCBI lineage: Eukaryota > Metazoa > Chordata > Amphibia > Caudata > Salamandridae > Calotriton > Calotriton arnoldi. The sequence continues at coordinate 20,769 of CAWUFW010017263.1, forward strand.
TCTCTACACAGAAACACTTTTTATCATCTTTCTCTCTCTCCTCTCCTCTTCTCTCTGTCTCATCTCTCTCTTCATCTCTTTTCATTTGTATACATCTATTACGCTAAATAGGTGTTCAAACAATGCTATTGCAGTTCTTTATCAATAGGACCATATTTGTTTCTCATTGCAGTAAGTCTGATATATTTTCATGCCTACTAATATCTTTGGCTATGCAATATCATGTTTTGATTGTCAGGCATGTCTATGCTTCCAAGCTTAAGGCCCAATTAGGATGCCGGTCGGTCAGGCCGCCAGCCGCTATTGCAGTGGTCAGGACATCGCTGACAAGCAAGTGGGCAGTCCATCCATCCATCCACCGTATTGCGGTGCTATCACCGGGCTTGTGATCAAAAGCACGTCAGTACCACGGTGGGGGCATGCTGCAGCTAAGGGAAAATCCCCCAGCACATGCCTCCACCATTCAGCACCTCCTGCATGTCCGTGCATGTGTGCCTTGCACCATGTTGTGCATGGCACACAGTGCATGAAGGTGAGTGGAGGCACTATAGGTGCTCCCAGGTTCAAATTTCAGTGGTCCATGATGGACGGGGGGCCCTGTTTGGGGCCCCCGGATCCCTTTCAAGCAACCTTTTCATGACGGGGTTCTTGCCATGAAAAGGCTATCAGAAATGGATATTGTAATCCCGACAGCGGTGCCTGCCTTGACACCGCTGCCATTATGGGATGCTTCTCTGACTGCAGCCCCATCGGGATCTAGGATCCTGGCGGAGACAGCGGTCTTGGATCCGACAGATGTGGGTCTGACCTCCAGTATCATAATACGGCGGTTGGACCAAAGGGCTGTCAGCGGTCGGACTGCCACCAACGGCCTGATTGTGGCCGACCACCAGTATCGTAATGAGGCCCTTAGTTGGGAGTATTACACTTTACAGTTTTCAGTTCCCTTTGCGCTTTTGAAATGCAAAGTTTGTTTTTTTATTGCTGCACCTCTGGGGACTTGGGAAAGGGCGGGTAGGATTTGTCATGTCAGAGATGCAGCGCATTTCCCTAAGAAGAAGGCAGATGTCTTGTAGGCAGGTCACAAGGACCATGGGGATGCCAGCTGGACACTGGACACCACGTCCTGTTTGGGGATAGGGAAGGCAGAAAATGAGAGGAACAAATGGATACTAAAAGGTAGGATAACTTTGGGACAGCTTGGGTGGAGACAAGCTCCACCATGAGGAGTGCAGTAGTAACCATCGACAGACTTAGTAAATAAAATGAAACAGCACTGTACTTGGTTGAGCATGATTCACTATCCATGACTGCAGACACCACAGTATGTTACCTTATTGTGGCAGGGATACATTTTTGCAAATAGTCTAATTCCTGGATGTACGAACTTGCTTCAATTTACCCAATTGCTGGGAAATATCATGCTTTCATGTAGTAATGAAACAGAACACTGTATGTTGTGACTCCTGTTTTTGAATAATTTTGACATGTAATTACCTCTCACCTCCATGCACGTTATTGACTATTACTTAGCAATTGTATAAAAGTGCCATTACAATCAAATCAATTTATGTGATATTATATAAAATAATAGCTGCTAAATATTATTTAAGACCCTTTTGGTCATAAAACAAAAATATGTTTGTTTGTATGCTTACTTATAAGAAGACTGGGCGCCCAATCGAATAATATTTGATTCCCAAAGAGCAGTCACAAAAAAGTGCACAGATTTTTTGTAAATCTAATCAGATTTTGCAAACTGACCTATGTACTATAGGTAGATTAAAAAAATATGGAATTGCCGGGGGGGTCACAGAATTAAGGATCAGTAGATCACTTACCATGTGAGTGCATTCAAAATGGAAACCTTTTCTTAAAGTAGCCTGAGTTCCTCAAAAGCAATTTCCAGTTTGGACCTTATTGAGAGCAGAGAGTGATTCTCTCGACTACTGTCAGTCAGTCAGTCAGTCAAAGTTTACGTTTATTTGACCATTGGCCTTAAAACAGTATAAAACATATTCCTATACAAAAATTCTAAAAACATACTCAATACATCGCAATTTCTATAAACAATTCCACTTCATTGTGCTACTTGGGCTTACATGAAATTCATTCTAATATCCATACCTAAAACTATTACCAAACACAAGAATTTTAAAAACAAGTTAAATTCCTATTTATACAATATATTTCTAAAACACTATATTTCAGCTAAAACTTTCTAAAAAACTCTCATACATTCCATCATATCCTTCCACCCTCCATTTCCTTTTCCATGAATACCCTTTTTACGGCCTCCATGTACTTTGCAATAGCTATTGCAACGTCAAGATTTGGCATATCAGTAAGCAGTTCAATTGCCTGACTACGCAACAAAGTGCCATATTTTAAAAAGATAGGGCGCAGAAACTGCTTCCGCTGATCTAACACTTTTAGGCAATCCACTAAAATGTGTATGTTATCTCTTTTTGTACCCAACCTACATACACATTTACCATCAGATTGCCTCATTTCTACTCTCCTTTTCCCAAAAGCTATATCAGGATTAATGCCAGTTCTCAGTCTTAGCACTTCTGCTCTAAACCAGTAACAAGGTAATATGTCCAGGTAGGGATACCAGGATTCTTTCACCCAACTAGATAACAGAAATTTCACTGACTCTTTTTCTCTCAGGTACTCCATATCTTTCTTCTTAGACAGTTCCTTTCCAAGTTTTCTGAGCTCACTCTTTGTTGATCCTATTTCTAGGGACTGCTGATCAATTTTCACCTTTAGATTTTCACAGACACCATACAATTTCTTCCTGACCTCTTTGGCCCACTTTAAATCGCTGCGCTGCACCTCATTCTTACACCACTGTGACACTTTCATGGTCTCTCCCGTGTCCAGTCTCTTCCAGAACCTTACATGGGCCATTTGCACCTGTACCGTCCAAGCTATTAAACCCAGCTCTATTCTAATTGCCTGGATCATGGATAAGCCCGGTAATGACATTAATGACTTTATACATTTCCCTTCCTCAGCATCACAGCAGTTTTTACCACTTAAACAGATTACTTATGGACACTATTGAGACTGAGGTGGGATCATTGCATTGTAGGTCTTTAGCACAGGTCTGTGGGACATGTCTCCATAAATACAGTTGAATTTTTTCAAGCCGCCCACGGATATAAGTGCACTCGCTTTCTGGGCCTCCAGATGCGTATTCCACTTTAAGGACTTATCGAACCAGACCCCGAGGTATTTATACCCTTTCACAATTTCCAAATTAATTGGGCCCAAGTACCAATTAAACCTCAGGTCTCTCTTTCCAAAGCATAAGATCTTGGTTTTATCCCTATTTACAGTCAAGCGCTTTTCCTCACAGTATTTGCTAAATACATCTAACTTCCGCTGCAGGCCCATCTCTGTCTGGTCAAATATTACTAGGTCATCAGCATATAATAGACAGGGTACTTGTTTACCATTCATTTTCGGGCTCGCACTTCTATCGACTTCCAGAATCTTAGGTAGGTCTGCCAAAAATATTGCGAAAAGAAGCGGAGCCAGTACACAACCCTGTCTCAATCCGTTATTAATCGCTATTTTTCATGTCAAGGACCCTGCCGTATCCTTAATAACTTGTGCCCAATTCTGGTTATGTAGCTCCTGGATTAACTTCAGCAGCCCCTCCTGGGTGTCGTATTTTTTCAACATCTCCCAGAGGCAACCCCTGTCGACCAGGTCGAAGGCCGCGCGGAAGTCTACAAAACAACAGTACAGCTTCCCTCTTTGTTCCATAGACTTCCGCGCCACCGCCCATAGTGCGAAACAGTGGTCCATCGTGGAGTGACCTTCCTTAAAGCCTCCTTGTTCTACTGGCACAATCGACCGCTGTTCCACCCAATCTTTCAAGCTACTCATTACTATTTTGGCGAAGACCTTCTCTCCAATATCTAGCAGATTAATCAGTCTATAATTCTTCGGGTCACTTCTGTTCCCCTTCTTGTGTATTGGTCTAATAATGGACCCCCTCCAATTTTGAGGGATGTGGCCAGAGTCCAGGATAGTTACAAACATATGGTGTAGAAATTCTGCCCACCAGTTTACCTGGGTCTTTATTATGATTGCTGGGAGGTTGTCGGGCCCTGCTGCCCTAGTTAGTATTAACTTACTTATAGTTTCCTTTACGTTTTCTACCGTAAAGAAAGTTTTCAGATCATCTACCTCCCCTCCCCAGTGTCTTTGTTTATTTATTGCAGCCACTTCGCTTGTCCCATATAATTCTCCTAGATACTCTTCCCATGCTGCTTCCTCCACTACGCAGCTCAACGCCCCAGGGGTCCTCCCGGAAGCTTCTTGTATTAGTCTCCAGAACTGTTGTATGTTTTTTGTTTCAATTGTTTCCAATAGTTTCCCCCAACATTTCTCTTTAAAAACCCTTTTCTGGTTCCTAATTAATATCTTATACTCCTTTTTCAATTTATTCAGGATTTCCTGCCTAGTTGGGTCATATTTTTTCCGTTGACGTCTCTCTTCTCTTTTTATTAGCTTTTTCTTCTTCACACACTCTAAATTAAACCACCCATGACTTGATCCTTGTGTGGTATGATTAGCAGTCTGGCCAACTCCCTTATTTTTTAATTCTATTCTAAGGCATCATACAAGATGTTCTATTGCTTCTTCAAACCATGACACGTTCTGCCCTCTTACATTTTCCAAATTTACTGTCTGTTGGAAGTTAGCCAATTTTTCGACATATTCCTCCGTTAGTTTTGTTGTCAAGCGTTTGGGGTACTCCACTTGCTGAGGAAGTACTATATCGTGGTGCATTATTGGCCCCCCACATAATTTAAAATACAGGAGATTATGATCACTGCCTTCTCTTGGGGAAACCCAAAACCTTTCCACCATTGCAAAATTACATGCTTGCATGAACACATTGTCAATAGGACATGTCTGTGTGCCTATCTTAAAAGTTTGTTTTGCTGGGCAATCGGATTCCATCCTGCCGTTTAAACAGAACAGCCCCATCGAACCCAGATACTTCCCTAATGTTAATTCTTGCCTAGTAGTGGGACAGTTGGGAAATTCTGCTAGCCCTATATTATATGCATGCAACATTTCCTTAAACCATGGGTCAAATTTTTGGGGTTTAGTTTATGATTAAAGTCGCCCATTACTATAATCGTATCATTCCCATACTTGTCACACAATACCTCCATATCTTCCTTAAAGTGTTCCATCTCCGCCTCATATTCCTCCTGGGAGCCCCATTGCATATATACATTCACAAGGACCATGTTCTCATACTTCTTATCTATAGCCAGTAGTGTTACCTTACAAACAAGCAACCATTTGCATGTTATATTTAATACCATCACTTTCTTTGCGATCCTTGTTGAAATGAGAGTCATGAGCCCCTCCGAGGGTCGACCAAACTTATTTTTCCTAGCTGGCTTGTGGAGTTGGGAGAAACCTTCAATCTCAGGGGTTTTGTCGCATAGCCAAGATTCCTGTAGACATATAATATCTACCCCCAGGGCTAGTTGTTTTACATTTTCTACTTTATTCTGACCTCCTAACCCATTTATATTCTATGATGTAAATGTCAGGCTATGCAACTTCCCCTTTTCCTAATCGATATCACTCAGGCAGTCCGCCTCATTCTGATTCCACTGGGAAGGACCTGGGTAACTATCTTCTTTACTCCAGTTACCCCAAGAGGTACACAACTCTACAGGCTCCACTGCTATTTGAATATTATCTTTTTCCCCACGTTCTCCAACTATTAACTTTATCTGCCTTCTCCCCAATCCAGCATGGCAACTCAAAAATGTACTTCTAAGTTGATGAGCGCCCTTCTCTTCTAGTACTAACCTTATCCCTTCTTTTAAGATCTCTTTTTCTGCTTTTATGATAGCTGTCTTTACCAACCCTGAGTACACCAGTACCTTGGTGATTTCTTTCCCTATATTACGGTGGATGAAGCCTACCTGTCTTAGATCCTTTGACCCAATTCCTCTTAAACTTGGGCATTTGGAAAACGAGAAGAGTAGCTTGGACCGATTTAGGGGTACACAATTTTCCTTACATTTTTCCTCCCCTTCTCTATTTCAGATGGCTCAAAATATAACCACATATTGTCACTTGTTTCTGCTGAAGTGGGACCATTACTCTCATCTACCTGCTTCTTCTTCTTACTGGTGCTTACATTGGGCAGGCTACCACCTACACCCGTATTCCTTTTGGTTCCCTTTTGCCCCTGGTTTTTATGTATTATACTCGCCTTCTCTTCCTTGCTATTGAACGCAGTAGGTTTCGATTGCTCCTTTTTCCCTATTGCTTTTGTTTTTACCCTTTTTAGAGGGCACTCCTTTGTCCTACTTCTCCTAACTGTGGAGTTTCTCTCTTTGGGGATTACCCATTGTAAACCCCTTTCACCCCGTCCTTTTCTTACAGCCTTTTGCTTTGCCTGTACTTCCCTTGGCCATCTTCTTTCTCTCCGTATACTGTGATGCTTATACCACATGTATTCCCCTCGTCTTCTAATCAACATCGGGCATCTTGAGACATAGACCTCCTGCACTTTGTTAGCTTGCTCGCTGTTCTCTGCACAACCCTGGTTCTGAGTATCAGGGACCGGTCTTACAACCGAGGGCATTAGGTTCCTTATCCCTTGCAAATCCCCCACAATTTTCTGAAATTGTATTTCGTGTATTTTTAACAAATTATTGTTTAACATGGTCACTTCGAGAAGTCCTTGCAAAGTTTGTTGCAGCATCAACATTATAGCCAGCATTGAGGCTGAGGATGTTGGTGAGAGGTCAATGTCCAATGATGTGATATGTGTTAATCCTTCTATGGCCTCTATTCCTTGATTTACAGACCGGCCAGTACATTTATCTAGTGATGCATCCCTAATCGGGTCCACTTCGGCTCTCTTAATACTTTGTATACCATCTGGGGTATTACCCACCCTTTCAGATTCTTCACCACCACTCCTAGAAAAGATTTGTGGCGAGGAGGACAGCCTGGGTTCTAAAATAAGTTCACTTTGGCTTAAATTGAGTTGGTTGAGAAATGTTACTTCAGGAGTGGGGGTGCCTGTGTCGTCATGTTCTTTTTCATGTTCTTTGTTAATATCCGGGGTTCTCCCTGGAGTGTTCATCCTCTTAAAATGCTTGTCTACGAAATCCTTGATTGACTTTGACACAAACGCTCCCCCTTTCGCATCCATTTGCATGTTATTGCTTCCGATGTCCTTTTTTCGAGTTGACCTCTTTTCTTTCATATTTGGGCTCCCCATGGACTCCTCCGAGTGCTCGTTATCGTTTGCAAACTTGTTTGGCACTTTAAGGGGAACCTTTGGCATTTTACCTACTTTTGTCCTTCTTGGTGCCATTCTCCGTATTTCTTTTCCGACTTTCTATAGTTCTTTAACCTGCCTTGACCAGCCTTAGCGGTTTTGTTCAGTGGCTTTTTGGGCACGCTCTAATTCAGATTTCCCATTCAGGGACAGCGTGTCAACCTTTTAACTTCAAAATACTCCCTGGGTCTGAGTGCCCAAGACAGAAAGAAACACTTACCTCTGCTGTGAGGTGACTGGCTGCCTGTATCACGGAAGAAATTGAGTGAACTACAGGCATACGCTTCCCTGCCCGATTGTTCACCTTCTGTTCCCTTCTTCGCTATCCTTAAAGACTCCCTGCCGCTACTGCCGACAGGAGCCAGTTACCTTACGGACCCGGTCTCGGTCCGTTCATTCTTCACCGCCGAGGACCTGCAAGATTCTAGGTCCCATTTGTTAAACCGATGTACCTTCCTCCCCGCGCTGCCACAATACCGCTTCTTGACGCTTTTTACCGCTCCTCGTTTCCACGCTCAAAATTCAGCACGTTCGAAATTCAAAATCCAGCGCCGCTGGGCGTCAGCGTTGCGCCTCCACAGCAGGAAGCGGGAAGTGAGGGGGCGTGGTCAGCGTTCGTTCCGCAGGGAGTTTCGGCGTTGAGATTGTGGGAGACGTCATGGGCAGCCACACAGCAGAGAATGTGCAGAGAGAGTCAAAAAGCCTACTGTCTACTCCCCCCGAGGCTTCCACCCCTAATCCCAAAGGGGAAGGAGTCCAAAGTGGACCCCTTTTCCTTTGTGGATCAATCACCACCCAACTTATGAGTCGGTAACTGATCAATGGCTTGCAACTGCTGCAGTCAAAAGGAATCACATCCAGCTTCTAGGATGCTAACCAAAACAGTGAAGAGGAAGACACATTTTACTGAGGAGGAATAAGTCCTTGTAGTTACATTTGTGGTCAAACATTACAAACAATTACATGGTCTGCCTGCATACAACCTCAATAAGCAGAGAAGGCAGCCTTGTGGCAGGAGGATCAAGACTCTGTTAAAGCATTTGCAGAGGATGTGAACACTGTGGGAGACATTGAAAAGAAATGGCAAGATGAAGGGAGGTGGGAAAAAGAGAAGTTATCCAATATCTAGGTGCAACGTCTATTCCTGGAGATGGACCTGATCCCATCTCTGCCTCACCTCAGTCGAGGAGTGTGTCATCTTCAGAGTGCACCCTAACCTGCTATATGGCCTGCCAGTTTCAGGCAGGCGACCCTAATATAAGGCCATGTAAGTGCTAAACCCCGCTGTATCCCCAAAGGTTATCCTACAATGATTCTCCATCCATCCATCAACCACTCTACTCAGTTATGCAAACATCATGCATATTACCCCTCAATCATAGGCTCGAAAACACATCCTTTAAATAATGCTATTTATATTTATCTAATTTTACTCTTACTTCCTCTCGCACAGCTACAACTACAAATAATTTGGTTGCTACGGCTTAGGCAGGAGTATGTCTTAAAATGGAAGTGCAACACAGGGCCTACTACCAAATGCATCCCTACAACACACATAGCATGTCGCTATGCTATCAATTTTACTAACAAACTGCATTTGCATAAGTTTTTTTTTTTGAGTATAGCATCTTTTTGATGTTTCATTTTGATATTCTAATTTACTCAACTATAACTTATATTGCCATACTTTAACACAAAAATGCTTAGCCAATATTTGCTTTTAATTGGCTGTGTTGTCATCCTGTTAACCACCAGCTATCACCTCATCATGTACTTCTTTTGCTGCACCAAAACCGGCACTGACCGCATACATCCCATGGATCCTCAAGACCGCGACTGGAGGAAAATCCTCCTTCTACCTCGCTGCGAAGGCCTGGAACTCCCTGCCTCTACATCTCAGGAAATCACTGTCACTGCCTCAATTCAGAAGGGACCTCAATACTTGGCTCTTCGACTGAACCGCAGATCACCACCACAGCTCCTTGAGACCCTCACAGGTGAGTAGTCGTGCTCTACAAGAAACCTGATTGATTGATACAGCATAGGGTCAAACAGATTTCATTCATGATGATATGTGAATGTCTACTGCCACACATCTGTATATCCACGTATGTTCTCATTTTATTTAATTATTGAGTGTGATATCCTTTGTTACTTTTCTTAAAGTTCTGTCTGCACAATAATTTTCCTTTAACCTGGTTCTTAATTTGATTACATTTTGCTGTGCATCCAACACGTCACCATGCCACCAGAATGTATAACTTTGGACGAAATATTTTCTATTTACTTATTCTGTCAGCTACAGTGAGACAACAGGCCCCGGTGTTCAGATTGCAACCAACACCATAGATGGCTTTTGGGAAACACTAGCAGAAGCAATACTGCCCTCTGCCACCCATCAGTAAGGTAAGTTTGTGAACTTCTGACATCTACTATATCTGATCATGTGTACCTAGCATCTGTTGTTTGTTTCACAATTCTGCATTCTTATTTTATAATTATTGGTGATAGAATATTTTTTATTTTTTATATATATCCTCCGCATTGACAACATTTGTGTCAAATATCACTGTTTTCATCTGATTTATTACTCTTAGCTCAGATTTAACATTAATCTTTTCTCTAGCTACCTGATCAGAGAACACCTTACCACCACCATCTTCAAGGACATTGGTTCAGAAGCTAACATCAAGGGGCTAATCAGCTGAGGAAGCATCCCCGTCAGAAGTCAGTTAGTTGCCATTGCATATATTACATTAATTACATGCAGGGATCAACCCTTCCTTCATATGTTTCACTACACTCTCATGTCAATAAGTTGAAGTGTGACTTTTTTCAGAAATCTACTAAGAAACAAGACTGTTGAGTTATTGTTTGCAAACTTAGACACTCAGGGCCTAATTACGAGTTTGGCGGTGCAGGAGTGGGACCGCCCTGCCGCCGCACTTCCAAACATGTGGGCGCACCGCCTGCCAGATTATGATTTTTTCAGTCACTGGCGGGCGGTTCTTTGGTGTTACAATGGCAGTGCCTATGAAATAGGCACCGTAATTGGAACATTAACGGCAGTACCTGCATGGCATGGACTGGTGCAGCGCATGCCGTGCAGGTACTGGGGTGCATGCACACAGGGGGCACAACATGTGCTCCCCTGTATGCATCCCATGGCCCAGAGGCAACAGGGGAGTGGGAATCCTGTAAGGCCCCCTTTGTTTCCTCTCCACCATGGTTTTCAAGGAGGTGGAACAACCATGAAAACCATGGCAGAGAGGAAACTCAAGACTGCTGCGCCACAGCCAGGGATCTCTGATCCCTGGCGGGTGCGTCAGTGTAATGACAGTCCGACCATCCTAGTTGTAATGGTGTGGTCGGAAGACCACCCCTGCCATGCCCCCGTGAGTCTGGCCGTCCGTGGAATGCCAGACTCATAATCAGGCCCTTAGTCTGATGCTTCTCCATCCACGAGCTGCAGACTATGGGCAATCACAGTCGAATATCCAATCCTTTTCCTTGTAGCTAATTCAGAATCTGCCACTGAAAAAAAGAAGATGAGGAGAAGCAGGAAGTTGTGGAGGAGGAGGAAAAGAGGAAGAGTGGGAAATTTTGAGCCCACAAAGAAATCATCAGCCAACACCACCTCACTGCCTGACAACAGACTTCCTCCAAACTCTCTTCTGAAGATTGGTAGTCCTGAACTAAAAGCTAGGGAGCCAAGAATGCTTGTTTGGGCTACAAAGGACTCTCCACCACACAGCTCTGAAACCTCAGTTGGCTCACCTATACACTCCTCTCAGGCATGTGCATCTCCAGTCTTCTTTCAGGGAGGGAGAGGACCCCCCTGGTGATAAAGAGATATCCCCTAGTTATCAACCTCCCACAACCATGTATTATCCTGTTAAACAAACAGATTGAATCTTTTTATTTTTCATGCTCTGTGTTTATAAAATCATTTAAAGTAATGTTATGTTGACACAAAGGAAAATTCTTGTGAATTTAAAATAGTGGGTGCTTTTCTGAACAGTTGCTATGTTTGAACATTGACTCGTTTTACATTTCTTTTTGCCAACACAAGACATTCATCTGGAGCACATTGTGTGTGCACTGAAAAGACAATGTTTGAAAATTGTAAGAAATTGGGTTATTGGTGAGGGAGTGGAAGCCCCACTCAGGCGCCAACCACAATTCTTGTCAGGGTGAAACACAAAAGTCCCTAAAACACAACACAAGAAAATCCTTTAACAGCATACGATCTAATAATTTGACATCCTCATTGCATTCATGTCTACAATCACACTAGTGGATGTGAAATTATGAGATCATATTCGTTTTTTTGGGAATTCATGATTATATCTCTATTGACATTTGCATAAATTTCATTGATTCATTGATATCTACTCACTTGTATATTTCCTTTGTTGCCCTATTTACTCTTGCCATTAATGTATTTTTGGAATTTTGGTCTATATGAATAAATGAGAGTTGCCGTAGGTTTCTGTTCGCTGATGGCATTTCCCTGCCTGGAGGAGTTCACACCCAGTTGCAGGGGGGGGCCTTTTCCTAACATTGAGATGTCGATGAAGCCATCGACAATGGCAAGAAAAAGCTCCAAGTGGGAACATTTGGATTTTCAGACCGAGGAGATTGTCTTCGTCGATGGGGAGCTGGACACCGTCGAGCTGGTTGAAGATTTTTACCTGTGGACTTTTTGAAAGTAGAAAACCTCCAGTGTGATGAAACTGCAGGCTATAGCTGAAGAGGGCTCCATGAGGCCGATACCATCACTGAGAGGTCCTGCTGAACAGGATTTGCTGCTGCGGAGAAAAACTAACAGGAGCTAAGCTAAATACAGGCTGACCGGCAAATTGGGTGGATCAGCTAGCATGTAGGTCCCGGTCTTCTGTTCGCTATCAGGGCTCTTTTTGGATAAGAAAAATTCAAATCCCAACTTTTAGGGTTAGGCGGGAGCAGCACCTCTAATACCGTCTGGATTAGAGTCTTGGCCTCAGCAAACAAGTCACTTCTATCTAAACTTCAGGTGGTACAGAACACCGCCACCTGCCTTATCTGCAATCTCCCCTCTAGAGCGGCTTCCTCCCTCTCCTGCATGCTTTACATTGGCTACCGGTGAAAAACAGACTTATTTTTAAGATCTGCTGCTTAACCCATAAAGCTCTATTTGGGAAAGGGCCTTCCTATCTATCTTCAAAGCTTACTCGCTTCTCCCTCTCAAGACTTTTAAGATCTTGCGACAAAGCATTGCTCACGGTCCCCAGGGTCAGAAAGTCCGGGTCATGGGGCAAGTCCTTTTCTTTCCTAGCCCCAATCCAATGGAATAAGTTGCCTCTTCAAATGCAAACTTGCAGGGACCATCTTCAATTCAGGATATTACTTAAGACCAATTGATTCTAACTGCCTTAGTTCTGCTTGGCTCCTAACATTCGCACAGAGATACCCCTCCCAGGGTGATTTGCGCGATAATAAAATGCAATAACATGACATAACATCTCCAAGGGTCCCAGTATCTGGGGGGCATCACTTGGAGGTTAGAAGTCACTCCAGCAGAGGCCCGGTGCAGGGTTCAAGGTCTCAGGAGCTTCCTATGTCCCTCTAGCTCACACAGGAGGCCAGTCAACTAGCCCTAGGAATCACTTCTGGTGGTCCTGGATTCAAGGAGATTGCCTAGTTCTCCTTCAAGCAGCAAGGCATGCCTTCAAGCAATAGGACAGTCCTCTGGTAGCTGCAGGGCACTCCTCTGGGGGTCCAAGCATTCCATCTGAAGTCTTCCACAGATCCAGGAGTATACTGCAGAGGTGTTCTAAGAGTCCAATATTTATACCTGCTACCAGCTTTTGAAGTGGTTGCTCCCTATACTACTACCGCATCTGGTTCTGGAAAGCTCTTCCCTTACCCTGTCAATGCTCCAAGAAGTCTGGGGTGACAAAAGCCTAGTACCTTTGTGTGTGCTGGAGTCAAGCCCTTTGAAGTGTAAGTGGGGTAGTTAACAGCTCTGCCCCAAGTCTTCCTGGAAAGTTGGCCCATCCTGCCAACACTAGTCCCCATTTGTCCCACTGTCTAGGGGGAATACAAAAAGGCTAACAGCAGGGCCATTCAAAGTCATTAGATCCAGGATATTGGCAGAAGGCACAAATGGTTAGGACAGAAAAACGCCAAATTATTTCTATAAGTATAAAAAAAAGTGATGGATGGAATGCTTGAGATAATTTCAGCCACTGGTAATTACTCAGGGCCGCATCCCAGTCCATCATTATTTTGCACCCCACGTATGTGGCCCACGTCTGTGCAGTGGGATGCCCAGATGTGTATCCCATTCAAACTGTGCCACTGTAACCAAGCTATACCTAGCTGATGAAATCAAAAGAATGGAAAAAACGGTCCTGGGTTGCTTGTATTGCGGTTCAGCGAGGACCTGGCTTGGCAGTTCGGGCTGGACTGTTCCCATTGGAGCAGGGGCAAGACTATTTTGGCTATAGCTGGATGCAAACTGAGGTGGCATGGTGTGCAAAATAAAGATGGATACCAGTGGCTCAGATTCATTCTAGCATTCCATCCATCACTTTATGCATACTTTAATATGTCTCCCTAAGTGGGAGGGGTATGCCCAGACATGGGGCCTGCACACATTGTGTTACTAGAAACAAGCTATGCCCATTACAAGGGAGAAAACAGTCCTGAGTGCATGTGTTCCAGTTCAGGGAGGACGTGACTTGGCAGTTCAGGCTGGACAGTTCCCATTGGAGCAGGGTCAAGACTGACTTGCATAGAGCTGGGACCAGACTGAGGTGGAATGGCGTGCAAAATAACAATGGATTGGAGTGCCGCCTGAGTAATTACCAGTGGGAGAGATTAATTCAAGCATTCCATCCATCACTTTTGTAAATTTTCTGTTTTCAGAATTGTGACTTAAAATCTGACTTTACCATTAAAGAGGATTTTAATTTGAGTAAACATGACATTTCTACCTGCTCCCAATCCATATTTAGCCCTTATTAAATTTAATAAGGCAACCCATTATAAGTCTATGAGAGGGGTAAGCCTTATAGTGGTGAAAAATGAATTTAGGAGTTTTTTACTACCAGGACATGTAAAACTTAAACCCACATGTCCTACTTTTTAAATACAATGCCCCAGCCCTATGAGCCTTTAGGGCCGACTTAAAGGGAAACTTATATTTATTAAAAGTCAAGGTTTATGCCTGTCAAGCTGTCTACTTTGCCAGGCCAAAATGCCAGTTTAAAACTGCCCTACAGGCTGCAATGGCAGGCCTGAGACATGTTTTAGAGTGCTAATTTAGTTGGTGGTACAAGGAGTGCTGCAGACCCTCTAGAGGCATTTCATTTACAGGCCCTGTGTACATGTAGTACCATATACAAGGGACCTACAAATATGTTAAATATGCCAATCAGGTGTAAGCCTATTGTATCATGTTTAGGAAGAGATCACAAGCACTTTAACAATGGTTAGCATGGAAAAGTGCACAGAGCCCTAATACCAACAAAAACCAGGTTCAGTATTAGAAGGCAAAAATCAGGGGCAAACCCTCCAAAAAGGGCCTTCCCCAGAAATAGTTATACAAAAAGTACTATTTATTGTATGTAAAAAGAATGTATAACTCATTTCAATCCAGTTGATACTACATTTGTGGAGGTGATCAAATAGTCAACACATTATATTAATTCCAGAAAAAATAACAACAATAACACATCAGTTGTTAACAATTGTTCTGTTCGTTTTTTAGCGATAAAGTAAGCAGCAAAGATTTTCCATTAATTTGAGTTAAGTAGACATTAATTACAGCCAACATGTGTATTGTCATAGTGACGTTTCCAAGGCTGTAATAGAAATGTCCAAAATAGGTCAAAGATGAGATTGAGAAAAAAGGAAAAGAAATGGAGATAATAGCTAATGACACAGAGGTAGGCCTGTAAACTAGTCACATCATTCTTTCCACACATGTAAGGAAAGGAACAAATCAGATGATTTAGAATTCAATCCTGTAAAGAATGTGAACACCCTGTGAAGTTATTAGTAATGAAGAAATATGGCTATGTAAACTATGTAATCTGAGTGGTGATTGAGGAGAAATGAATATCGCCTACCAAAATAGAATGATAATATTGATACAGCAATGTAACATAGCCCAAATAAAGTCTCAACAGTTATGTGCCAATAGATTTAATAAGTGAAACAAAAAGGGCAAAATAATGACCTATTTAGGCAAATGTAAGCAATGGCAAATGGTTGTAGACAAGTAAAAAAAATCTAAACTGAGGCCAAGAGAGTTGAAGGTCTTCGTGAGTACAAGTAATAAGTTAGTTTTAGTAGAATTGGTATGGTAGCATGATGAAATTAGGTAAAATAAATTGACTGGTGGTCTCATACAGTTGTACTGCTGTATAATGGCAGTTCATTGGATTGTAGCGACTATCAAGGGGGAGCAAAGTCTCAACGTAGTCAAAGCCATGGGTTTAGAAATCCAAGATAAGTACTGTCCGTATGATACAAAATATATACTAGGCGACAAGGAGGGACTTTAGTGTAGGACTTTTAAACTATGCTAGAAAAGTGAGATAGGATGTAATTCCCTATATAATAAAGAAAATAGCAGTGTCAAAACGCTCTTTCAAAGTGCACATTAATTGTACGAGGCACATGATAGCCAATAGTATTGTTAACAGGACAGACAGGAAGCCTGTCAGTGAGCAACAAATCGTGCTTGAGATGAGGGTAGGAATCTTTTTCTTTTCTTTATTCTGAATCAGAGTCCCACCTTACTTCACTACCAGTGTTTGCTATGCAGTCAGTTTCTACTATTTTCTATTGCACAACCTTCCTTGCCCAGCTACATGTTCATCCATGTTGTGAAACCAGAGAGAGAGAGAGTGTGTGTGTGTGTGTGTGATAGTAACAATGTTATTCCACTTTTAAAAGTCTTGTGCTAAAAGCATTATATGTAATACCCATTTGAAGCCCATAGATATTTTTGCTAAGTTTTCTATTTTTCGTCTAAGTTTTATCTTATTGTGCTTTTTGATTATCTGTAATATGTAGCCCATTGTTATTTTAATTAATTTGTACAACCTCCATCATGCTTTCATATCGGTCATATAGGTCTTGGATGTATACCTGATATCAAGTCTCATTTTACAGATTTGTTTTTCATAAAGATTTCTCTGGTTGTGATTGCGGATAGTGGGTCATGATTATTTTTTATTAATTTAAGTATTTTACATTATACCGCAAGTTGTGAGATGGGAACTTGTTTGAGTATGTGGGGAAAAAACCTCCAAAACATCCCTTAAATGCTTTTTACTCAAACAACGTTCAGCTGTGAAATACGCAGCGGACACAGCTGACATTATTATTAACCTTGACATACTTATACTCACTAAAACTTGGTTGAACAAATCCCCAGCCACTATTCTTGACATACTAGTCCCCTCAGTCATGACATCATCAAACTAGACCATTCAGGCCATTTGGGGATGGTCTAGCCTGTATATGCAGATCCACACTATCTATGAAACAATCACACGCTCTGTCACTGCCATCCAGCGAATTCCTTAGGATCAACATCACCACCAATGACAACTCAATATGCTCTCTTCATACGTTCTACCACCCTCCGGGACCTAACCACATGTTCATTAAACAGATCCTGTAGATTATCTCCTCTAACAATAATGAACATAACAACCAGATTTCCCTTGGCAACTTCAACATTCATTGGAACTTCTCCAGCGACCCTCTCATGAACAGTTTTAAATCCTTCCTCCAGGACCTCAACCTTATCCAAGACTGCAACAGCCCAACCTGTCACAAAGGGGCCATTGCAAAAGAGAACACCGTTCAAATTGAATCTATCCTACCTCGTGACTGGACTGACTACCATTACATCACCTTCCTCATTTCAGAATGGAGAATTATCTCTAAGGACCAACCTGTGAAACCCAAACTCTGGGTCCGAGCCACCTGCAATATTAACCCACTCACTATGTCGGAATTTAGTAACGACATCATGCTCTCGCCCTCCTCCATGTACGACGCTCATGACCTCACTGAGCACTACATCAATTCCATGTAAAAAATCATGGGCACCCTTGTCCCCAAACAACTAAAGAGAACCCATCTAAAAGATCTAACCCCTAGTCCAATTGCAACCTTAACGAGGAACGCTGGTACCTCAGACTAGCATAAAAAACATGGAAACATCAACTTCTACAACAAAGATGGAGTGCCTACAACAGGCACATCAGAAAATCCAAGGCAGCTTTATTTCAAAATCAACTTGACACAGCAACTAATTGACCTAACAGACTGTTCGAAATTATCAAAAACCAGAAGAACTGCAAAAGCGATCACCCTTCCTCAGATAACAAAACACTACCTAACTGTAGAACCTTTGCCTCTTTCTTTGATGAGAAAGCCATGCTAATCAGCAATGATATCCAGAATGCTATGAAACTCCTACCATGCAAACTTCCTCTACACCCCACCCGCTCGATCAGGAAGAATGCCCGAGAAACCCCCACTCACACCTACAAATAACGCTGCTTGGTCTAGCTTCAAAAACTTTGATGAAAACTGCATATTAAATCTATTTACCTCCCTGAAATACTCCAACCACTTCAACGATCCCTTTCCCTCCAAATTCCTCTACAAGTCCATTCACCTCCTACTCCCATTATGGACTATGATAATCAATGCCTCACTCCTTACCCGACTGCCTCAAAAGTAGTCAGGTTATTCCTATCCTAAATAAACAACTCCTGCCAGTCAGACCCCAACAACTACCTCCCTATCTCCAACATCCCACCTTTGGCCAAACGTTTAGAAAAATGTGTGCACTTACAGCTTAGTAATCATATTGATCAATTCCAACTCCTCGAATAATGTCAATCTGGCTTCTGACTGGGTCATTGCACCGAAAGGGCCCTGGTCCACATTGTTAATGATACTCACTCGATCAGAATGAATATTACCCACTAATCCTATTTGATCTGTCAGTGGGGAACTGCTGCCTGTGTTGACTCTGCCTGAGACCTTTCTCGTCACTGCTGCTGGCTTGGGAGGAGGGGCCGCAACGCCGCCAGGAGTTACAAAATCGTGGGAGGCATCCCGCAGAGAGGTAACTGCTGCCTTTGCTGACTCTGCCTGAGACCTTGCTCGTCACCGCTGCTGGCCAGGGAGGAGGGGCGCAATGCCGGCAGGAGCTACAAAATTGTGGGAGGCGTCCTGCAGCGCAGGAACTGCTGCCTGTGCTCACTCTGCCTGAGACCTTGCTCGTCACCGCTGCTGGCCCGGGAGGAGGGGCTGCAACGCCGCCAGGAGCTACAAAATCATGGGAGGCATCACGCAGCATGGGAACTGCTGCCTGTGTTGACTCTACCTGAGACCTTGCTCGTCACTGCTGCTGGCCTGGGAGGAGGGGCCGCAATGCTGCCAGGAGCTACAAAATTGTGGGAGGCGTCCAGCAGCGTGGGAACTACTGCCTGTGCTGACTCTGCCTGAGACCTTGCTCTTCACCGCTGCTGGCCCAGTAGGAGGGGCCACAACACCGCCAGGAGCTATAAAATCGTTGGAGGCATCCCGCAGCGTGGGACATGCGCGGTGGGTGCCCGGGCTCGGCTCAGGTGAAGACCGGGCCAAGATGGGTCCGTCTTAGCCCGTCATAGACCGGAGGAGGCCGGCTGGGCCATCCCTCTTGACTTGATCATCTTAGGACGATCATGTTACCAGGGGGCAGAGGTGAGTTCCCCTGCTTGCTTAGTTACGTTTCAGTCGTGTTTGTAATCTGATGTCTGCTGTGGCCCTTTCTCTGAAGGCCGTTCGCCGTGTTTGGTGGAGAATATTTCAATCTGGCATAGTGCTGCGTGACTTTATATATTATACCATATGCAAGGAAGCTAATATAACCGTGCACCAACTATCATTTTGGAACTTGATCTTGGAACTCGATCAGAACTGAGCTTATGACCCTGCGGTTCAAGGGCAGTCATCTCTTTGTTGTCCTGGTTTCAACCAAAAGACGTCACTGGGACTGGAACTGGGCCTGGGGCCTTGTTGGGACAAGCAACTTGAGAATTAAACTATCCTAAGTGTAAGAGATGGGTAAAAGGAAAGCTGCAACGTTATCAAAACCATAGGGGGGCCACGTCAGTCCCTAATGAATTACCTAACAGGGGCGATGGGGGCCATTGAAAAACATAAACTCTGTGGAGGAGACATTGAACCTAGAAAAACAGGGTGGAGGGGCGGTACTGAGTACTGGGATTCCAGCAGGAAAGCCAGCCCATGAATGTCAGGCTGAGGCTACAATTGGCCAATCTTCATTGAACAGTTGTGTGCAAAATGTGTCTAAACATATATACGTTAGCGATCAGGAATGTTATCCCCAACCACCTTCGAAGCACCCCAGAATTCCAGAGGCACCCGCTAAAAACACGGAGAATATTGAGAATATTCAATCAGAAGCTAGGTCAAAACCCTTAAAAAATCTTTCAAAAACGACCAAACGGAGTAAAATGGGAGCAGGGAGGAGAGGACAATCTCCCATAAACACTCAAACTGACAATCTGAGGTGCGATCTCAGCAAGCTAACTGATAAAATGGAAGGCCTAAATAAATTTATAAGAGATGCCTTAAGTAATTTATCTGCGAGAGTAGCCTCAATTGAAGAGACCTTAAACAAACATTTAGTTAATCCACATTCCCCCACCAAGGCCAACTCACCAAAGCCCACAGGTAATGAGAAAACATACTCACAGGCAGACCGACATCTAGTGGGGGTACATTGCAAGGATCCCCATTTAACGCCTGGGCTTCGCCCACCTCTGACCCCATAAAGACATTAACGGATTTAACTCTACCAAATATAAACACAGCTAACTATACCAGCGGAAAAAATCCAAGGGCGCATACAATTTTAGACACTAGTGCTAACTGGCACAGCTCGCTTTCACCTTCAAACAGACCACAAACAGAAACATTCTGGCTGGACCTATCACCAGAAGCTACACCATACATGATAGTTCCGGCTAACGTTCCCAGGCTAACGTCTCAGGAGCTAGAACCCTGGGATGCCTTAAGAAACAAAGCATTGTTCTGGCTGGGTGCCCAAACATGGCTAACAGAGGCACTCTTTGCCGAATTATTGGATTGGCAAATATCACAAAACGCTTCAGGGTGACTGCGTGGTATTAACATTGAAATCTTCTCAATTAATCCAAGCCATTTAGAGCAGAGCAGGAAATCAATCAATCACGACAACAGGTATTAACATAGTACTCCTGGGTTATTTTTATCTTCCACCGAGTGTATCATATACCAGACCACAAAGAAGGGCTCTCTACGAAAACAACTTCCTCACATATAATGTTCCTGTTTTCAACCGCTTTGACATTCTTCCCACCTTAGAGGAAGAAGACTAACTAAAGGCAACATGTATGCGTGTCATTCAAACACGGAATGTCAGCTTACATTCTTCACCTGATACACAAGCCCTAATTTTCAACTTGGTAATATCTTGCGAAGCAGGTAACGACCCAGAAATTCACTCTAGCCCTTTGCCTCAGATACACAACACAAGGGCTATTCCAGACAAGCCCCCTAACATAGAGGTGCTCACTCCTAAAGATCAATTATATAATAACAACGAAGTGAGTAATCAGGACAAAAGTAGGGCAAACCTTTGCTACGCATTATTTCGGAATGTGGCAGGTATACGTTCCAAACTTGCCAATTCGAATTGGTTAGATTTTGTAGAGAATTATAACATACTGTGCTTTCAAGAAACATGGGGGAGAAAGCTATGCATATCAATGGGTATAAAACCTTCCACACTCCTGTGGCATTATCCACTCATGGGAGAAATAAGGGCGGCTTGTGCACATACGTGTCTAACCAGGTGAACGCCAAAAAGATTGAACTGAAGGTATCAAACACTCATTACCAGATTGTGATGTTTAACGTGGATTTAATGCAATGTATAGCCTTGTTGAACTTCTATAATAACATCTCTAAAGACCAGATTGTGGGGGTTCTGAGAAAACTGTGGTAAGTAACATTCAGAACGATACAGCAAAGGATGTGTGTGTTATTTGGGGTGGGGATTTTAACTCAGCTTTGTGCCCGAATAACGAGGGGGATATTTGTGGAATAACATCTGATGACAGAATTAATCACGCTCACTTTCCACATACAACATATGGGGAACTTTGAAATGAAGTCATGTTTTCATTTGATCTTGGTTTCACCAATGACTTATGCTCTCCGCCAATCCCCTTAAGCTATACTTTTAATGGTAGAGGGAAATGCTTCCATTTCTAACGATAATGGCATTACTCCTAGTCCTACTCCCTCGCCTTCCTTCAGTACTAATGAGGCCCCGCCTCCCACCCAGACCCACCCCCAGCATAAAAACTCTGCCCGCCCCCACCTCCACCTGTACGTAAACAAGCCGAGCTAGCACTCAGTTGAACCGCACTGGGAGGGAGGGAGGGTCCTCGAAGGAAGGCGAGGGAGTAGGACTAGGAGTAATGCCATTATCATTAGAAATGGAAGCATTACCTCCCGTCCCTCCCTCGCCTTCCTTCAGTACTAATGAGGACATAGCAAGCAGAAGAAAACAGAGACGGACAACTGAGTGATAAAGAAACACCAAAATGTAATACAGTGCCCCAAACCCAGCAGATCAACATCCCTGGTCCCGCATAGAGGACAAAACCCTGTGGCCCAGAACAGTATCCAAACGCTCCAGACTCGCAATTCGATAGTGACGGACAAAAGTAGAGGGAGAAGACCAGGTTGCCGCCCTACAGATTTCCACCACCGAAGCCCCCTGCAACTCAGCCACCGTAGCCGCCATACTGTGAGTGGAACGCCCTGAACCCCCACAGGAGGAGCCACCCCTTAAGATGGTAAGCCATCAAGACCGTGGACCGAATCCAACGACTCAAAGTAGCGGTGGAAGGCTTAACACCCTTCCTAGCCGGACCGAAGTTAACAAACAAAGAGTCCCCCACCCGGAAGGACTCCACAACCTGTAGGTACCACAGCAAAGCCCGACGGACATCCAAACAGTGCAAGCGACAATCCTCAGCCGAGGAAGGAGGAGCACAGAATTCAGGCAAAATCACCTCCTGACTGAGGTGAAAAGCCGAATTTACTTTTGGGACAAAGGACGGAACCGGAACCAGAACCACCCGATCCGAAAAAACCTTACAGAAGGGAAACTTATAAGACAAGGCCCCCAACTCCCCCAAGCGCCGCGCCGAGGTGATAGCGACCAAAAAACAAGTCTTAAAAGTCAAGAGACGCAACTCAAGACCCTCAAGGGGCTCAAAGGGAGGACCAGACAGGACATCCAACACCAAATGCAAATTCCACGAAGGGAAGGACCGAACAGGGCGGGGAAACAAATTTAACAGACCCTGAAAAAAACGAGGCATCAGAGCCCCGTCATCCCGCAAATTACGCCAGGAGCCCCGAAAAGCCTGAATAGCCGCCCACTGCACCCGCAGAGAAGCCACCGACAACCCCAGAAGAGCCCCATCCTGAAGGAACTGCATTACCACAAAGAGGTCAGCAACCGTGGGATCAACACCCTTGCCAACACACCAGGCCGAAAAGACCCACCAATGCCTAGCATAGGATAGCAGAGTAGAGGATCTACGGGAAGCCTGCAAAGTAACTGCCAACTGGGCAGGAACCCCCAACCCAGCTAAGACCCGCCGCTCAACCGCCAGGCCGTCAGGTGCAGCCTCCGCAGAGAATCCAGAGGAAGGGCCGGAAACTCCAAAGGGGACGGAACCAGTGGAAGGACCCACTCCCGGTCGCAACACAGCTCGGACAGGAGAGGAAACCAATTCGCCCGAGGCCAACAGGGAGCCACCAACAACACCTGAGCACAGTCCCTTTGGACCCGCACCAGAAAGGAGCGGAGCAGCGGAAAGGGGGGGAAGGCGTACAGCAGACCCGAGGCCAAGGACAGGTCAAGCCGTCGACCCCCAGAGACCCGGGACACCTGCCCAGAGAACAGAACTGGACCACTTTGGCATTCCCCGGATCCGCAAACAGGTCCACCACAGGGAGGCCCCAACGACCCACCAACTGGACGAACACACCGGGAAGGAGAGAGAACTCCCGAGATGACAGAATGTCCCTGCTTAATAGATCCGCCCTCACATTGTCCACCCCCCGAATGTAGAGAGCCGACAGACCCAGCACCCAGACCTGAGCCCACTGAAAGATGATGCTGGCAATCAAGTTCAAGGACCGGGACCGGGTCCCCCCCTGACGGTTGACATAGGACTTCGCCACCAGATTGTCCGTCTGAATCAACACCCAACGACCTTGCAGAGAGTCCTGAAAGTGCACCAGGGCAAGCCAAATCGCCCTCAACTCCCGCCAGTTGGAGGACCTCCGTGAGTTCAGCAGGGACCAGCACCCCTGAACCTGATCCGACCCCAGCCAAGCACCCCATCCGGACAGGCTGGCGTCCGTAGTCACCACAAGCGGAGCCGGAGGAGCGAGTGAAACCCCGGCCAGAAGGTGACGCCGGCAGAGCCACCAGGAGAGGTCCCCCCGGATCCGGTCCGTCATGGGTAGCAGGGACAGGAGACTCTGAGACACTGGAGACCAACCCAACAGGATCCAGTTGGCCAGGCGGAGGAGATGAAAACGAGCCCAAGGAACCAGAAACACCACGGAAGACATCAAGGCCCGAACCTGTGACTGAAGAGAGACCAAGCGCTTGTCGGACAAGGTAACAAGGCCAAGCAAAGTCTGAAAACGAGCCCCGATGAACACCATGTCTTGAGAGGGGACCAAAGAAGACATTCCCCAGTTCACCAAAACCCGTGCCCCTGAAGAACCTCCAAGGCCCTCCCGACGTGAGCGAGCAAAAGAGACTCCCCCGCAGCATGCAGCAAGAGGTCGTCCAGATAAGGATGAATGAAAACCCCCTCTGCATGAAGGAGAGCCATGAGAGGCGCCAGGACCTTTGTGAAAACCCTGGGCGTGGACCTGAGGCCGAAGGGAAGCACGCAAAACTGAAAATGGGCGTCTCCCACAGCGAACCTCAGGAAACGCTGAGAAGAAGCGGCCACAGGGATGTGGAGATAGGCGTCCTCGAGATCCACGGAGGCCAGGAAGTCGCCAGGTTGAACCAGAGGAATGATGGCCTGAAGGGTCAACATGCGGAAGTGAACGGGCCGAACCCAGGAGTTGACCCACTTGAGATCGAGGACAGGCCAAAAGCCGCCGGTCACCTTCCGCACCAGAAACAGAATGGAGTAGGTCCCCGTCCCCATCTCCTCGACAGGAACCCGGCAGATGGCATTCTTGGCAAGCAAACAGGACACCCCGTCCAGCAGAGCCACCCTGCGGGGACCGGAGACAGGCACCGGAGTCAGCCGAACCCCAGAATCCAGCGGAACCAGTACAAAGTCGATCACGTACCCATGACCCACAGTGCTCAGGACCCAGCCGTCCGAAACGTCCTGCTGCCACCGAGGAAGAAAACGCCGAAGACGACCACCCACCGGCAGGGAACCGGCCAGACAGTAGTTGTCAGGGACCCTTCTTGGCAGGGCCTTTAGGCGCGGAGGCAGCGTGCTTGGGAGAAAAACGGGGCTGAAAACGCCGCCTGCGGAAAGACTGACGAGAATCACGCTTAGGGGAAGAACGAGGGACCCTATTCCAAGCCCTGCCAGACGGAGCCGATCCGCCCTTATAGGGCGAGGCATGCTTCCGCTCCTTGAAAGCCTTCGAAATCATGGCAGGCAATTGGTCCCCAAACAGAGCCAGTCCATCAAAAGGCAACTTAAACAGAGCCGCCTTCTCTCCAGGATCAGCCTTCCAGGACCGGAGCCAGAGGGAATGACGCGCCACCACCAAAGCTCCAGTGGACATAGCTGAAGACTTTACCACGTCCGATGAAATGTCCACCAGCAGCCTAGCCTGCTGATCCATAGCAGCCAGAAGGTCAGAGCATTCAGACCCCTCCTGAACCACGGCAGCCAATTTCTCGAAATCTTGCACCAAAGACTGCGCCGAGTAGGCAGAGAAAAGGCTAGCCCGCAGCGCCAGGTTCCCAGCAGCAAAGGAGCGTTTAAGTCCAGAGTCCACCTTCCTATCAGTAGCAACCGCCGGGGTACAATCCTCAGGCAGAATTGCAGTCTTGCCAATCAGAGTGGCCAGGATAGAGTCCAGTTTCAAACTGTGAGGCAAGGGATCCTCCCCCTCCAAAAGGTAAAGCGTCTGAAGGAAGCGAGGGACCTGTAACTTATCGATCTCACGCCACTCCCTCAACACCATGTCCTTGACCGGACCCTGAAAGGGCATGCCCAACTTGGAGGGAGAAGCATACTGAGGAAAAAGACTCCCATCCGTCTCCCCCAGCTGGAACGGAGGGAACCCCAAATTGTACCGCACATGAGCCAGAACAACCCACCTCTCCTCCCTGGAGATATATTTACCCCCAGAGGAGGTAGAAGGACCCTCCTCATCCGACAGGGAAACAGCCCCAGCAGGATCCAGCGAGCGAGGACGCGAAGGAGCAGCAGGCACCGGACGAGCCAAGAGAGCCTTAGCCACAGCAGCCTCAATCATGCCCTGCACTTCATCCTTGGACATGAGAGGCACATCACCCCCAGAAAGGCCCCGACCCCGAGGGCGCTTGGGGGGAACAGGAGAACCATCAGGAGAGGAAGAAGAGGAAGAAGAAACCAGGTTGATCCTCTTGAACACCCTTTTGCGACCCATGGCAGCAGAGGAATGGAGAAGCAACTCCCCGACACCTAAATGTAGAGAAAACCCACCAGGAACCCTCCAATGAAAGCCCAGGCCAGGAAACTGCTAAAAACAGGAATCAAACCACAAAATGCCAGCCAAAATAAAAGACCGGGCACAAACCCGTCCTACCAGGTCTCCGAGAAAGAGTGCAGTCCGAGAGGAGGCAGCCAAGACAGCCCGACCCGGAAACACAGCCCCAGCCACAGGAGGACCGCCAAACAAAGCAGCGGCTTCCTGAGCCACCGCTCCGCCCCCATACCACGAGGGAGACGAGGAGAGGAGGCATCGCCAGGAGAACGCTGTCGAGGGCACCGCCATCGCAGAGAACCAACTCGAAGACTCCCCGGCACCGCCACAGGGAGGAACTGAAGGTAAGTCTCACTAGGGAGACAGAAAAAAACAGGTGGAGGTGGGGGCGGGCAGAGTTTTTATGCTGGGGGTGGGTCTGGGTGGGAGGCGGGGCCTCATTAGTACTGAAGGAAGGCGAGGGAGGGACGGGAGGTAATGCGCGATCATTGATTACATCCTGTTCTCAAGCAGACACTCTAGTAGGCTAAAAAACTTTGTGACTCATAAAAATGCAATGAGCGATCACTTTCCTTTAAGCTTTGCCTTTGATTTTCCGTGTAAAGTGATAAGTAAAAAGAGCAAAGCAAACCACTCTATACAGAACATAGCTTTGAACAAAATTAACGGCTATTCATTGCGCTGGTCCATGGTGGACCTGCCCGAATTCACAAGGTCCCTTTTAAGTAATTGTAAATCAGCCTACGCAGCTTGTTTTGATGAGTCCACCCCTCATGCTGAAATCCAAAAATCTTTCGCACATATCACTTCAGAGGTCAAAAGAGCCCTACTCGTGGATAATAAAAATCTCACAATAAGAAGCAGTGTTGGTTTGACACCAGATGTACCAAAGCTCATACTGATCTGAAAAACGCGTTACATAAATCCATTAGAAATTCAGTTGCAATTAAAATGGCTAGAGGGACATATAAACGTGCCGTCAAAGAATGTAAGCGCGCGATAAGAGACAAATTATGGTCAGCATTGCACAAAGCCACTGCTTCTAGAGACTATACGCGATTCTTGAAGGCAGTAAATGCCCC
This sequence comes from Calotriton arnoldi, assembly GCA_963921515.1. Classification (NCBI taxonomy): domain Eukaryota; kingdom Metazoa; phylum Chordata; class Amphibia; order Caudata; family Salamandridae; genus Calotriton; species Calotriton arnoldi. The sequence continues at coordinate 48,039 of CAWUFW010017263.1, forward strand.
GTTTTAGCTTCTCGAGATGCACCATCTATTGAGATAACCATTGCTGAGGACCAGTGGGTGGACCATTACTCATCAATGTTTAATGATAATACACATGAGATATTAAGGGCAGTGCCTAAACAACCATCGGAGTCAATACCTTCCAGTAACCACCCAATGGATGTATATTTTAGTTTGGAAGAAGTTAACTGTGCCATTAAGGCAAGCATGGGTGGTAAAGCACCAGGCCCAGATGGAGTGCCTGTAGATCTTTATAAGTCAAACCTGCTTCTTTGTGGCCCACTACTGAAGCGAGTACTAGCAGCGTGTTGCTCTTCCGGATTTATTCCACCACAGTCAGAATCAATCCTGATCCCAATTTTCAAGAAGGGAGACCGCCATAATTCCACATGTTACCAACCAATATCGCTCCTATATTCCCTAGTCAAGGTGGTGGTTCGTATTGTACTGAACAGACTAAAGGTCCGGGCCGAAGATGCTGGTATTATAACAGAACTACAATATGGCTTTCGACAGGGCTTAGGTACAATTGAGAAGGGTCTAAATTTAAACATCATCCTGGGCAAATATACACGGGGCAAGCTATACCTGGCTTTTGCAGACCTTACTGCTGCATTTGATTGTGTTATACATGATAAACTATGGACGATCTTAGAAGATCTGGGTGCGGAAATTCCGCTTATCAACTTTATGAGGCAGCTATATAGCGACACCAAAGCCAGGGTGCGCTATGGCATTAAGGGAGAGTGCACGGCCACGTTTGCAATACAGAAAGGAGTAAGACAAGGATGTGTTCTGGCCCCTTTTCTATTTACACTGTATATCAACGGCTTAGGCCAAGCCCTAGCGAAACAGTGCCAGGATATGCCACAGATTGATAAGTGCCCGATACCAGCCTTATTGTACGCAGATGACGTTGTTTTAATGTCACAAACACAACTTGGGCTTCAAAGAGCAGTGTCCAGTTTTTCAACTTTCATGCATAATCTGCATCTCCGAGTGAACACTTCCAAAACTTTCACTATGAAATGTGGAAAGGCTAGTGTAAAATGCAGAGATATATTTATTGACAATAATAAGGTTGAATTTACTCAACGTTTCTTTTATTTAGGCATTCTTTTCGATAATAGGTGGACTTGGTCTCAGGCTGTTCAAGCTGGAAAATTATTATTTCTGAAAGCCACTGCCGCTCTAGCCAACTTTGCCAGAAAGTTGGGTAGACGACCGGTAGCCAAATTATTACAGATTTATAAAGCAAAATGTGTTTCAACTGCCATGTACGGCGCCGGCATCGGGGGCAAAGCTGACACCCAGCCCTTGCAGCCAGTTGAGAATGCCTTTTTTAGATATTTGCTGGCAGTTCCAAATAGCACAGCCACTTATGTATGTCATTCTGAATTTGGGATGCCGCACATATCAGATCTTATAAAAATTCAACCTATCTTACTGTGGCACAAGATCTGGTCCACAATAGATACTAATTTTAACCTGGACATTTTAAATGATAGCTTAAAATTACAGCGGGTGACTAGTATCCCTTGGTTAAAATATGATCTTGGGCATCCTGAATATTTTGATGACCCAGGCAGTATAACTACCATACCGAGAAAAACGTTAAAAACCAACTGCTTGACGCTCCTGGAGCCAATTAGATTTTCTACCGAAATTTTAAAGCTAACTGTCCAGGAGAATCAGAAGTTGTTAACTACGTGTAGCATACAACCATATCTCAAATCTGTTACAGGGGCCTCTGACAGGATGTTGTTGACCCGCTTCTGATTGGGGAACTTTCACAAGTTAATTAGTTTCCCAGTCATGAATGATTGGTCTAGAATCATGTGTTTGTGCCCATGTGACGATAAGTCTTTGCAATCAAAAATGCATGTTCTTTTATTTTGCAAATTTTATTCTATACTGAGAAAGAGGTGGAATTTACCAATCTGAGGTATATAGGTCTTAGGCAATGTTGTCCTACATTTTTAATATTACAATTTTTAGAGTACGAAGTGTTTACAAGACCAATAGCCCTGTATTTAAAAAGAATAATCAGAATTAGGAAAACTATGGGCACATGAATGTAACCCTTTTAATTTTATGTAATCACCAGTATTTTTAAACGTCTTTTTAATAATGTTGTTTTTACAAATAATATTATGTGATATACTCTGTTTTTATGATTTATTCTCTTCTACATCGAATAAAGCTTATTTGAATTGAATTGACCTGTCAGCAGCATTTGACAGTGTGAATCAATCATACCCTTTTGAACCTACTAGAGCACAGGATGGGCCTCTTTGTTACTGTGTTAAAATGGCTCTCCTCATTCCATCACAATAGATCTCATTGCATTCTAATCAACCATGCTCTTTCCGATCAATCGCAAGTGTTGCTGGGCATACCCCAAGAGCATATCACCCCTGACCTCCAATCTCGGAAATGGCTACCCTACGAGCTGGGATCCATCTCAAAATTGCATGTATGAGCCATAAAGCGCTGCACCACAATACCCCCTCCTACCTGACCCAAAAGCTGACCCTATTGGGTTAAAGCAGATCTTACAGAAGCACAACCTCCTAACTACTTAAGCCACAAAAATTCAACAAAAAGAAAACCTACAACCAATCCCTCTCCTGAATTGCCTCCAAAAGCTGGAACTCTCTCCCTCCTGAGATCAGATGCAACCCATCCACATCCATCTTTAGGAAAGAAGTAAAAACTATACTATCCAACAAATACCTGTCACACTGAGGACATGCTGCTCAGGCCAGTACTTATGTTTGACCTTGTATTCTTATCACTCTTCTTACCATTTGCTCATGTAAATATTGTTCTTCGTGACCTATACCATGTTTTTGTACACTGCCTAACGTTGTATCATATCTTCCTTTGCATTCTTGCAAAGCGCCCTGTCACCGAAAAGGGTCTCACACTATATATAACTCTAAATAAATAAATACTGTTATACAGACCCCATGGGTCCTGGACAGACATCAGATAGTATTTCTTTTCCTTTCCCATAGGTCATTTGAGTTCTGTTTGGGTTTGTCATCAGACTTATTGTATCAACTATCAGTATGAAGGCAGTTTTTAGTATTGAAGTATGTTTTTATTTTGTTATTCTTTAATAGCAGCTTTTCATGAGTGATTTTAGTCTTAGGCCCTGGTCCGCCAATTAATTTATACATCATATTGTTACTATATGTTATGAGGAGATGCATTGTATGTAAATGAATGCCAAAACTGACAACTTACTTTTTATTGCCAGCAGGTGGATGACAGGGTCACTGACAAAAGACTGTGAATTTGCTGACACTGGAGTCCAGAGACCTTGTGGGTAATTGCTATCCAATGAAGTGAAGATAGCAACCAAGAAACAGGTTCCTGCCAATAAAGTGGCAAGTGAGGATAAGTCTACTACAACTAGAAAGATCACTGGCATCAAACCCTCTTCCTTTTTCCACTGAGGTGCACAAAGGGGTGTGTCTGCTGCACCCACTTCAGGGCAGATGACATTGGGCATATTTCTGGATGCACAGTACCATCACCAAAACCAATGGCCATGTCTGTAAGTACTGTGGTGACTGGAGCAATGACTGAGATCAGTGATTCAGAACTGGAAATGTCCCAACAAATAGAACAAGATGAAGAGTACACTGTGCATGGTCCTCCTAAGGTAGGAGCAGAGCAGGAATTGCATTGAAAGTGAGCAAGAAGATGCTCTTTGTACTAAGTCATTCTATTGTACTTGCAAAGGCCCATGTGGAAGTAACATTTAACCCTTTAACAATGTTAATGGTGAAGCTTCTGGTTTGACCAACAGCTTACTCATTTGTCTTGAGACAAGTAATAGACTAATAAAAGTGACCATGTACCAAAAAGAGTGCATCTGTACCAGTACACTGAATCACCTATTCAAACATGTACTTTTTACTTTCAGTGTCAAAAATTGAAAATGAAAGACCGTGACATCTAGGGCCAAACAAACCTTAAGTGCTCTGTTCATTAACCTCTGCAATGTATGGCAGTGACTTCAACAGCATGTGACTACAGCAACATCTGCCACTCGTAAAAAAATATGTTTCAAATTTATACCTTCAGATGAAAAATAAATGTCAGCAACATCACTAGAAACATTCTCTTTGCTGGCGTGTTGTTTGGTATTACAAGACTTGCAAGAAGGGCAAACATACTGCAAACACAGAAGGTCCAATTATCAATTAAGTCAATGAAGAAAATGATGGAGGAGTAGTTTGATGACTAAATATAATTTCCAGTAGATCAGTGGTCATTTATTCACTGGCATGGGAAAATGCAACAGTGGCCAAACTCAGCAGATTGTCATAATTTATGCAGCATGTCCTTAAGACAATATATCCTCTAAGTTGGTTTTCAGTATATCTGTGGCAAGTGTCATTGTCCGAAGGTCCAATCAGCTTTCTCAAAATGTGGAGAGACTCACAACAACTAGAATAAATAAGCATCTCATCTCTAAAACTTATGAGCCTTCAGAAGATACAATTGAAATGGAGGAAGAAGATTCCTAAGGCATCAGGATTACTGATCCTTCAGAGGAAACCAATGAATATGAAGATGATGTGTATATGCTAGAGTAACACACAGTACCCAGTGAAAAAATGGCTTTATGTGAACAGATCTCATTTGCCAAGAAAATTAACAACAAAAGCCTACTGTGCTCAGTGTTCAAAACACATATAATAAATAATAGTAAGTCTGGCATGGTGACAAACAATGAAAGGCAACTAATTGAAATTCAATTCAAATGAACTATAGTCTCTGCCAATTCTTGAGAAAACTATATACCACTAGTGGCACCGATCCCTAACCATTAATTCACATTGTCAGCTTTCATTGAATATCATGAGTACTCCCCATTTTTAACCGATTTAGTGCCCTAACAGATTTAGAAGGTTGTGACTGACTGAAGGAGAACATGAGTATTCTTACTCCTGCTTCAAGTCACAAAATATCAGGGTCAGTAACCCCCATGTATCTCATGGCAGGGTGCAGTCAGACAGACCATGTTTAATTAATCACCTGGAACATTAACGGATTGAGATCAAAACTGTTTGACCCAGATTGGTTAACAATTGTTACAACCTATGACCTGATATGCTTCCAAGAAACATGGGAAATCGAATCTATTAACCTAGATGTCTATCGTTTCTTTCATTCCCCCGCCCTTCCGTCGAACTCAGGCTGTGCCAGGGGTGGGATTTTGACCCTGTTGAAAAATACACTAAAACTAGAAGTCTTGGCATTTCACAACGACTCCCCTTACTATCACCTTCCACATTTAAAGGGCCCAGATGGTTATACACTTCTTTTAATTAACTTTTATAACAATAATTTCACAGGCAATATGAAGCAGGCTGTTGAGACGTTAGAAGGGGAAATCAATATACTTTTAACAACCTTATACAGTCCCCGAACATCCTGTGGGCGGGCGATTTTAATGCGCACAGTTGTTCCATTGTAAATAAAACAGTGTGTGGCATAACTAATGAGTCAGGGGAGCCCACTCCACATTTCAAGCACAACTCTTACGGAGATGCTCTGAATAGATTGTTTCTAATTAATTATTTAGAAATTTGGAACCCTATAGATCCCAGCTCGGGCATATTACAAAGCACATTTGGCCTGGCCACCCAAGGCTCAACTTTAGACTATCTAATGGTTTCTGTACCTTTTAAAAATTCTATCTGTGACGTTTTAATTAAGCCTTTTGGTTTTAGCGATCATGCAGCCATTATTTGTAACCTGGAATGGGAATGAATTCATCCGAAGCAGATGAGGCATGTCAAACCCTCGATAGCCAAGAATAATGGGACTATCCTCAAATGGGCAACAGTAGACAATGAAAAAACGGTTCCGGTTGTGGTCAGAAATAGACTAAATGACATCTTGACTTGCCTAGCATTGGATCCTGACCCTACTCAGGTAACCACGTCCTTTGAACAGATATTATGTGAGATTAAAAGCATTCTAAGTAGGAAAAGACCTATTGCCAATCCTTTAGGTCCAAGATGGTTTGATCAAGTATGTACCAAGTCCCTATCAAACCTACATCAGGCCCTCAGCTCCACCCCTAGAGATACAGAACTGGTTAAGCTTCTGCGTCTCCAATATAAAGAGGCAAGGAAGGCCAGAACCAAACTCTTAAGGAAGAAGCTTGGGAACAACTGTATCAAGCAGCCATTTCAAATAATGCCAGTGATTTTTGGAGAGTTATCAATGCTCCCTTTCTCAAATCATCCATGGATTCGAGCTTAGACAGTCACGTGGTCGAGGAATCTTGGGTCACACACTTCTCCTCAATATTCGACCCAAATGCAGAGGGAGCAGCTGCACAGCGGGTAGCCACTGTCGCTCCTTCCAAATCTCCTCTCATTTTTAATCTTTATGAGATTAGAGAGGCTGTTATGCATTTCTCCAGTAATAGAGCCCCTGGACCAGATAGTACTCCAATAGATTTCTTCATGGAGCTGACAGACCTATGGGGACTGGTGCGGACAAATGTCTTTAACGCAGTTGCCATTGTGGGCCCACTGGACTCATGGCTGAAATCCATCTTAATTCTAATTTATAAGAAAGGAGATAAATCTGAGGCTAAAAACTAGAAACCAATTTCACTCCTGGATATCACGGCTAAACTTATGGGTCGAGTTTTCTTAAATAGATTAGATGAATAGGCCACCCGTAATAATGTCTTGATCCTGGTGCAATATGGTTTTAGAAAGGGGAAAGGTACCCAGGACCAATGCCTCAATCTAAGTCTGTTAATTGCCAAGTATAATCAAGCCAAGCAAGGCAAGTTATACTTGGCATTTATGGACTTATCCACAGCTTTTGACTGCGTTGCCCATCACCACTTGTGGAGGATTATGCAAGAAATGGGCATTGATGAGGCCATTATTGATTTTATATCAGGCAGCTTTATTCCTGGGCTACGGCCTGCGTCCGTTACGGGAGACAGGGAGAGTGCACTAGGTCGTTTCCAATCAACAGGGGAGTTTAACAGGGTTGTGTGCTCGCCCCATTTCTTTTTTCCATCTACACCAATGGGGTGGAAACACCCCTGTCGAACTCAACCTCGGATGTTCCTAAGATTAAGAATGTGCGCACCCCAATTCTTCTTTACGCAGACGATGCAGTGTTAATCGCCCGTACGGGCTTAGCCCTACAGAAATTATTACAGGTCTACGTAAGTTACATGAGCAGTCTGCATCTAAAAATCAATGAGGCGAAGTCCTTTATTTTAATCACTGGCCGTAAAGATAGGAAGGTTCCAAATTTTTATATAGCCAGAAAATAGCCCAAATTGATACCTTTTCTTATCTAGGGGTAACATTCGATAGTCAACTAAATTGGTCCAACATGATTGCCACAAGGGGTTTATTGATGGAAAAAAGTATTGTTGCCATGAAATCTTTTACAAAAAACTGGGATCGAAACCACTTGATATGGTTAGAAAAGTTTATACTGTAAAATCTGTCTCAGTAGCAACCTATGGGTCAGGCATCTGGGGATTTTCTAATTCCTCAGCTCTCCAGCAAGTTGCTCTAACTTCATTTGTCATGCAGAATTGGATGTTCCATATATTAATGACATAGTTAGCCTGGCTCCAATTATACTATGGCATTCTATTTGGAGAAGAGACTCTGTTAACCTCATACAGAAGCTAATAGAAGGCTGTCTCTCTCTCTCGAATATGGTCTTAGGATCCCGTGGATTACATATATTAAAAATAGCCTCTCTTCCCTTGGTCTAGAGCACTTATTCACTTCACCATCAAATTGCTCTATCATTTCAAAAAAGGAGATAAAGACCCGATTCTTTAAACAAAGGGCAACTGAGAGATTTAAAACCAACTGTCAATTTTTTTTTTGTAAAATCTTATCTAGAGGGTCTGATTGACAAGGAAGGCATAGCCCCATATTTACTTACTGTGACAAACCCACACCATACATTTATCTTATTAAGGTTCCATCTGAACTTTATACCCTGCATGTTGGTCCATCCATCGGGAATCTATTCCATACACGATCTTCCTCCCTGTCCATGTGACGGCATTTCTACACAATCAAATTTTCACATTTATTTCTTCTGCAAATTTTATGTGGAACACCGTAAGAGATTCATTCTGCCACTTATGCGCAAACATAATTTAATACAATTCCGCACAGGAATGTATTTTTACAATCACTGCCTGATCACATAGTCAGCTATTCAGTGAGGTCTTTTTTACTCCTTTCCTGGAAGACCAGGTGATTATACAATAATCATCTATGAATTATATGTTTTACTTTGTTTTAAATTGATGCTTTTACTTGTCCTTTTAATATTTTGCACAATGATGAAAGTTTTTAACTGTTTTTTCACTACTTTGTACTATGATGGATGTCTTTTCTATTTTTTGAACATTTGTATATTTGTAGTTTTATGATCTTATCATATAAGAATCGAATAAAGTGATTTGACTGACTGACTGAGTACTGGAACTGTTTGTGTGTCTGGCCTCCATGGAAAACATAAGGCTTAGATACTGCTCTGGATTGGAAATATGTGGTTTGCCAAGATTGATAAATGCTCAATAATTATTAATATGGCACACAAGAGGGGCTTAGTTGAACTTGTTTTTTTTAATGTTCTGGGCATATGCCTTTATATGTCTCTGGGAGTGGTACCTCATTGGCCTTCATTAACTGTATATCAGTGAATGTTCCTTAGTCTGTCATCACTTGGTTCGTCTCTGGACTGTTAGTTTGCCCTGGTCAAACCTTGGCCCTTTCCCATTCAGCAGGTATGGCTCATTTTGGGAGAAAAAATAGGTTGCACATCCTTCGGTAAACAGAAAGCAAGACTAGGACTAATTTCAGGCTACCCACTTGAATGGGAAAAGGGAGACACATCTCTTTATAATGGAAGCAGGCGATTTAGTTAGAATACCAATGACTAGTGGTTCAATGGACAACGCCAAGTGATTAGTGTGACACATGTCAGGGTGAGCAATCATTTAGGGTATGCGCAGCTAACTTTGGAGTGGTACTAGATTAGACTTCAGCTACCAGTTCTTGCATGTGTGATTGCTGCTCAGTCTGTCATTTATTTGGTTCTTCTGAGACCTCCCAAATCCTGCTTATCCTGTCTCCCAAATTTGTCCTTGGATACTTCTGCTCTGCAGATCAGCCCTGCTCCCATGGTGCACAGTGCCAGTAAGTAGTTGGACCATTGTATATGGGCTATCACTTTTCCTTTTTACTAACATTTTGACCTACAAGTGTCTTCAATATTTTGAATTCTTGGTAACTGATTTGGGAGCCTGTTGGGCTGCTACAGCATGTTTGATTTGTTATCTTTCTTCCATGACAGATGTGCTGTGTTCATGGGATTGGTTGAATGCTGTGCCAGTCCCTTTCTCTGCTATTCTCTAACTCCTACTACTGATTGATTCCCAAACTGTCATCCCCTAATTGTGAGATCCGCTGTTCTGTAATCTATTTCCACTATTAATAGATTTCACACTTGGTGGGATAAATGTGGTGTAAACAATGCTAAACTTCTCTAGAAGCAGTGCTAAAGCATGCAATGTCCCCAACACAATCCCGATACCCTGCCTATGGACACACTAGAGCATTATATTTTTAGGGGTGGGTGAGACTAGGCTTTCTCTACTTTTCTTTTTCTAATGTACAGCTTTGCCCGACAGATAATTTGCTTTAGTTGTCAATTTTTGTCATAACTGCAAGAAGACTGAAACTTCCAGATTTACATCTGGGATGTAATATATACTTTGCCCTCACCTGGGTATAATTTGGTTATATTGATTTATTTATTTGAACTTCTTTTGTAGTTGGACAATATATAGAATGTTTGATTTCAGTTAATGCCTCTGCCTTACTCTTAGTTGGGAGTACTGTTAGTGATTATGCTAGCCTTTGTTTTGAATTTGCCACTGAGGTTTTCCTCTTTCATTATTTATTTCCTTATCTCGTTAATATTTCCAACAAGAAAATGTGTCTTTTTGTGAGATATTCCATGTTTACACCTGTTAGGCATGCCAGATTGGGCATTAGGCCAAATATTAGCCCGAACAGTGAAGGCTACTCATAGGTGTTGGTGGAGTTAGCTGTAGTCCCTACTCAGGTGAGAGAAGCGTAATTTGGCATCTTGTTAATAACAGCTTTATAAATACTTTATTACTATTTTTATTACCTTAATAAAAGTTGGGTGATAAAAGTAGGTGAAAAATCCAGGTACGATTCCAATTGGTAAATCTGTTTGTCTTTCGTGGAATTATGATTTTTTTTCCGTGTACCATTGTACATTTATCGATCCCGGAAAATGATCAGAAAAGTCCAGTAGTAATACTGTGTGCATAAAATTTGCACCCAGTGTTTACAGAACAGTAATGTTTTCACATGAGCTGTAAATGAAATTTTGTCTGGAAAAACAGCATTTGGTATTAACTGACATGTAACTACTATGCATGTGCAAAAAAAGCACAGGAACAGGAAACACATAATTTTTCTGTGATAGTAACACTTCCTGGAAAATCATTGTCTGACCACTTAGCACACATGCTGAGTAACCTTTGGAGAGACCCTTTCAGAAGACTTTTTTCTTACTGTAGGCAGCCATATTTTACTGGGGTTATTATAGATAAGTATTTTTAATGTGTGACAGCATAGTTAAAAAAAATTAGTTCCTTAAATCTCTAAACATAATTTTACTGGAGTACAGTGAATCTATTTATACATGTATACAATATACAAAGTAAATGTTTGTGACTTAGTAGCTTGTCTATAATGGCAGCTGTGTTTTTCATCAATATGATGGTGATTTTCTGCCTGTTCATAATTGTTAGACCTGATAGCCTTTCATGTGGTCTTCCCCCAAACATTTGCCTTATCACCTCCTGTTTGCTGCAATTCATTTTTGTTGTCCTTAGGATGCTACACTTTACTACTGCAAACCAGTGCTAAAGTGCTTGTGTTCACTCCTTCAAACATGGTAAAACTGGTAAAATTGGCTTACACCCTATTGGCACATTTAATTTACTTATAAGTACCAAGTAACATGGTACTACATGTACACAGGGCCTGTAAATTGAATGCTACTGGTGGGCCTGCAGCACTTAGTGTGCCACCCGCATAAGTAGCCATTAAAAATATATCTCAGGCCTGCCATTGCAGCCTTTGTGCTGTTATTATCTGCCATTTCAACCTGGCACAATAACTCTGCACCAGGTGTTTTTAATTATCACTACTGTGAGGACTACCTCTCCCATAGAAGAACTTTGAGTTACCTTAGTACATTTGATCAGTGGTAACTTTTGATTGGAAACAGATAGAAAAGCTATGTTTGGTCTTAAATTAATTGTAATTTATAATTCTCTTTATTGGGAAAGTTGGATTTTAAGTCACAATTCTGAAATGCCTCATTTAGAAGAAAGTTGGTGTTTTCTTGTTCTAACCACTTGGTGTCTGCAGCCTGTGTCCTGAGTCACATGACTGTGAAAAGTTGGCAATTGGCCTTTGTGTATTCCTCCCAGACAATACGACAAAGGTGGACTAGATGTCGTCAAAGTGGACCATCCTACCAGAATGGGTGGGGCACAGCTGTTTCCTGTCCCAATTACATTTCAAATGGGCTGCCTCCGGCACACTCGCAAAGAACTTGACATCTGTCTTTTGTCACCCTAGACCTCTTGGAGTCTCAGCAGGGGAGGAAGGCAAATTCCAGAACCAGATGTAGGACATGTCAAGAAGATTCCCCCACTTCAAAGGGTGGCACCAGGTAGAAATATTGGACATCCTGAGCCACTGATGAGTGCACTCCTGGGCCTGTGGTAGAATTCAGAAGGTCTGCTTTGTACTCAGAAGATTGCCTTGCTACTTGAGGCTTGCTTTGTTTCTCTGATAACTGCCCTGCTGCTGCCAGTGGACTGCCTATCTCTTAGGAGGCCTGCCTTGTTGCTTGAGGGAGAGAGGACCATCTCCTTGTTCCAAGGAAGACCCAAATGACTCCAAGGGTTAGTTGGGTGACTTCCTGTTCTTAGGTACAGAGGCACAACAAGCTCCAGAGGTCTCCCTGCAACTGACCAGCTGACCTGCTGCAACTGAACCTGCCTGACCTGAACGGGACCTACCTGACCCCTGTTAGTCTCTGCTAGAGTGATTTCCTGAGCCCCATGAGGTGTATCCCCCGGTCCTGGACCCTTGGCTGGCATCAGAGTGCATTCCTCTGAAAGAAAGGGAGAAATCCTGAAGTTTTGGGCTCTTCACAACTTCAAATAGGCCAATTCACACTGAGAATCTGCCGTCCTTGTTGACCACCAATACGAAGATCCAGTAAACCTGACTTTTACGATACAGAAACCGACAGCGATGATTGGCAATGCGAGATCTGCACTTTGTGCTACAGCAGTGACAGCCCACGTTGACTGGCAATGCGAAGCTCCAGCAACGACCCTCCATGACACCCGACTAGATCTTCACACTACAGTGACGACCATCTGTGACTCCAGGCCAGCTCTGCAGAATGCACCGATGACAATCTGCAATGCTCTCTGTGCTCCTCGCGGCCTCCTCCACCATGAATTGGGCCCTTTGCACCTGTCTTTGAGAAAGTATCTTTTCAGCGGGATTAATCTGGTCCCTGTATCCAGCTTGGGCTCCATTTTGGTCAGCCTGAACTTGTGACTTTCCCCTGGTCTAGCTTCACTAGATGACAGCAAGTGGCGCTTTGTGTTTGTAGGTGCTATACTCACCTAAAACTTTGAAATTACATAACTCTGTTTCATCAAATTGAATTGTTGTTGTTCTGGAATCAATTTATTTATTAAAATATACTCTATTGTTTGAAATTGATGAGAGATTTTTCTTGTGTTGTGTTTGCACTTTATTAATGTTTGTGTGCTGCATAAATACCTTACACAATGCCTCTAAGTTAAGTTCGACTGCTTTGGTGCCAAGGTAAAAGAGGGTTAAGCACAAGTTAATTTAGTGACTTTTTTGGTTCACCCTGACAGGGATTGCAGTCGCTGCTTGAGAGTATTCATACTTCCTTCAACCAAAAACCCAATTTCCTACAATCATTATCCTCATCACCATCATTTTCAAGGTAAGGAATCACATCATAAGCAGTGTCAGGCATGGGGATTAACTGTCTTTGTGCAGTGTTAGGGAGAAGACAGCAAACCAAGATAATTTCACACATATTTTTAGGTGAATATCCCAATACACCACAACTTCTATGAAGACATCTAAAACATCCCTTTAAAAGCACAAAGGTATGCACAATGGAATTTCATGTCCTCCTGTGTGCTGCACTCAAAGCTTGTTTAGCACATGTTCAAGGTTCTTCCAACAGTAACATAACCAATGTCCTCAATTGAAAAAATTAATCACCTATGTTAGTCAGACACACATTTAAAATACATATTTGCAATCACATGGAAGTCCAAAAATTTCAGAAATACACATATGAATATTATTGTGTAATTTTATGTATCATATTTTCAGTTACTCTAATACATATACTGATTTAAAAAAATCTATTTAGAAAAATTAAACTTATTTGTATTTATATTATAGTCATATTTCTGTCCTAACATTTCTGCTTCCATAGTATGGCATTATGGGAGCTGTAATCAATAATGCTATGTTGGATTATTTTATATCTTACTTACCTAGGGTCCATGCCCTTTATGGATGCCATCTTTTCATTACTATTTCTAAGGCTCATCAAGTTGTGTGTGGGTCTTGAGAAATGGGCACAGCAATGACTTATTATCAGATCTGCATCACTCACCATCAGTACATATATAGTGTCTTGCTGTTTCCAATTTTAGGTAGGTAGAAAACAAGTTTATTTGGACCATTGTCCATAAAACATTCTAAACAATACATAAAAACATTTACAGTATAAAATTAACTTATAACCCATCAGGCCCACCCATGGCTCTTCCCTACTGTAATCCATTGTTAAAAATCTGTTTAACAGAACATAAAAACCAAGCAATTTCTACTGCCACATTTTAATGATGGATTCCAATTGAAAAATATCTATTCTGAGGATCAAGGTGGTATTAATGATAAATGGGTGTAGTCCAAGGCACCTGTGGCATCGGAGAATCCAATTCCATAAAGGTTTGCTTTCACTCTGTTCATTGTTTCTGGATCATTAGGGAATTATGGGCCAGATGTACAAAGATTAGAAATATAGATTTCTTAATTACGATTTCCTGCAAATCACAATTAGGAAATCGCTATTCCTAATGTATGAAACTCTTTTGAGTTTCAACAAGTTACCCAATCGCATTTTGAACTTTGTACATCAGAAAGTATTTTTTCAGATGCAAACGGCCGAATTTTGGGAATCAGGCCGTTTGCAACCAGAAAAATACTTTGTGCATCTCGTCCTTAATGCATTGTGGCACCAACCTTAGTATCAACAAAGACAAAAGGCAGCAGGGTAAATGAAAACTGCACCACCTAGGCTAGTCACAGAAAGTATATTACGCTCGTATTGCCCACCTCAAATGGTCAGCTACCACATGACCACAGATAACTTCAAGAGAAAAAGGCTGATGAGAAGCTACACACAGAATCAACAAATTACAGTGTGCATAAAGCAAAGTTCAATCTTCAGACATTGTGAGTTTTTGTTGCAAGTCTTTTATTTTTCAAAAGTCCTTTGTGTACATGTGGAAAACAGCCAACGCGTTTCACCCTTCACAAAGGCTTCTTCAGGGCAATATAAGGTAGTCAGATTCGTGTATCAATATATTGACTTGTGCAAAGAGTAAAATCGCAAACGTCCTGGTTGGTGGACGTTGACTCCACAAATGAGGCCTAAGGCCAATGATGATTACCCTTATGTCCTCAGTCCAATTAGAAACGTACGTTGCCTTCAACCGACGCTGAAAACACTTCTAAGGCAGGTAAGCATCCAGTGAAATCAGTAACAATACTTCAGCAATCCCTGCTTGGTATTTCGAAAAAGCCTGTGTCCGGCAGCAGCAGCGGTATCAATTTATTTATTAAAATATACTCTACTCTTACATAAGGGTACTCATCATTGGCCTTAATCCTCATTTGTGGAGTCAACGTCCAACAACCAGCTCGTTTGCGATTTTACTCTTTGAGCGCGTAAATATATTGATACACAAATCTGGCTACCTTATATTGCCCTGAAGAAGCTCTTGTGAAGGGTGAAACGCGTTGGCTGTTTTCCACATGTACACAAAGGACTTTTGAAAAATAAAAGACTTGCAAAAAAAATCACTACGTCTGAAGATTGAACTTTGCTTTATGTACACTGTACTTTGTTGATTCTGTGTGTTGCCTCTCTTCAGCCTTTTTCTCTGGCACCAACCTTAGTTTGACTGCGCACTACCGGCTTCATAACTTTTCTAACTGCAGGCTGAGTCATAGCTTTCAGACTGCCCACAGCAGTGTACAATTTACCTAATGCTGAGCACAGAAAGTAACTTCATCAGAGTTGAGATATGCCAATATTAGTTTCTAATGTGTCTCCAATTCCATTGAGCAGGTGCTGTATAGAAACTACATCCAGCCTTTAAGTGGTCAGGATGTAGACTGAGGCCATGTTGAAAGGGGTGATGCATGTTCTGATATTTCTGGGTTATCTCCTTCTGCAATGTTGCAAAGGTCTTTGACGCTGAGCGGATTCCTCCTCTTGTTGGTGTATAATCACTGTTTGAACTTGGATCTGCATTGCATTCATTGCGATGTCCTGGTCAACTGCTCCCTCCATAGTGTTTGGTGCAAGTGTGAGGAAGGTAAGCTTCAGATGGCTAGTATTTAAGTTCTCATATATACATATTTGAGAACTTAAAAACTTTTAATGCCAGCTAAGGGCACAATTTTCAGAATGGGGGTGCTGGTATCAATGTTACTTCACGGATTTCATACGGATTCAGAAAAATCCAGGTGCCATACAAAGAACAAGTTTAGCAAATGATCCACGCCAATTGAGCAGGAGAGACATAAACGAGTGGTATGTAGCCGATGGGGCATTTTGGAGCTCACTGCCACAAATTACTAAAGCATTTACATTTGTGGACAGCAGATTTCTAATAGAAATAGTGACAAAACTCACACTGACAGGCAGTTTTAATAATACAACTAAATTGTGCACAGAAGATAATGTATGGAAATCGGGTTTCAGAAAATATTTATCATTTACACATCACCAGGTAAAGTGTATATATTTGTTTTGATCCTATCAAAATCTTTGTTTCCATCACACTTCAGTATGGCCCAGGGGATAGCCAGGCCCTAGGGCCAACTCCACTCCACCAACAAACTAAAGCTAAAGTTGGTAGAATATGATAAAAAAACTGAAAATTCACTTAACAAAGCAAAGGTTAAAGTGGCATTCCAGTTAGGTATAGTAATGAGATTTTAGCTTACATTTCCAAAAACCCTAGAAATTCACTGAAATAAAACAAAGGTTAAAGTGACAGTTTAGCTAGGTCTTAATATAAACACTAATGTTTAAAAACCAAAAGAAACGTGCATATTCTATCACTTGTGACATCTTGAATTACATCAATGATGACATCAGCCCCTACAATTTGTAGAGTATGAATTTTTAAGATTTGTTCTAGCAGTCCCGGGTGGCTGTTCCACCTATATATGCCACGCTGAGTTTGGGTTGCTCTATGTATACGATCAAATTAAAATACAGCCAATCCTATTATGGCACAAAATCTGGTCCTCAGAGAAAACCACCCTTAATAGGGATAACATAAGGGATTGTCTTAAGCTACAAAGGGCGCTCAGCATACCTTGGCTGAAGTATATTAAAGACTTCACGAATGACCTAGGCCACCTGGAATATTCTGATCAGCCAGAATCCATAGAGCACATTAGCAGGAAAGACCTTAAAAAAAAGTGTATGGCGTTACTGGAGTCATTAAAACTATGCTCAGAGATAATGAAGCCAGCCATATGTAGTAATCAAATGATTTTGACTACCTATGATATGCAACCTTATTTACAATTCATGGAAGGCATGCAAGATAGATTTGTCTTAACTCGCCTCAGGTTAGGCACTTTCTATCGCCTTACATGCTTTCCTGTAGTAAATGATTGGTCTAGCACGCTTTGTAACTGTCCATGTGACGGTAATTCACCGCAGGCGACAATCCACGTAGAGCTCTTTTGTAAATTCACTTTAAATCAAAGAAAGGCCTGGATCTTACCAATTTTAAGGGCCTACGGCCTTAAGCAATGTCATCCAGCTTTTATATCACTTCAGACGTTAGGCTACGTGTACACAGCACAATCTATGGCAATGTATTTAAAGAAGGTGATTAGACGCAGGAACAATATCAAATTCTGATTTTTGAAGATGTAAATATGTCTGTATTTTATGATAACTTAGTTTAGCAGTGGTGATTACTGTTGAAGGTTTTTAAATTTCATGTAAGACTTTTCTATGCTTAACTAACTTTTAACCTGTAAACAGTAACTGCATTTTATATGAATTATGCTTTTCTACCCCTTCATTAGTTAGATGACGAGTACAGTACGCAATCTATGGCAATGTTTTAAAGAAGGTGATTAGATGTAGGAATGATATCAAATTTAGATTTTTTGATGATGTAAATATGTCTGTATTTTATGATACAATTCTTAGCAGTGGTGATTGTTGTTGAAGGTTTTAATTTCTAAGTTAAACAGCTCTATGCTTAACTAACTTTGAACTTGTAAACAGTAACTGCATTTTATATATATGAACTTTGCTTTTATGGTTTCCACTGCTGAAATCGAAAAAAGCATACTGAATTGAATTGACATCACTGATGACATCACAAATTACATCATTGATGATATGACTGATCACATCACTGATGATATCATCCAAATAATATGACAGTTTGCTTTAAGCTTCTCATATTTGTATTCAGCAAGATACACGTAGACCCAATATTCCATAACATCTGTACTACTACTAATGGATGAATCCTTTCACAACAAACAGAACAAGCAGAACATGAACCATATCTGCGAAATTACTCACATTAAGTAGATACTAGGCTCTTTTACACTGGTATTGAGGTGGGTAAAAAATGTAATGACTCTGTAGACATTAATGACTTCAGCAACTTATTAGACCTTGAATACCGTTCAAAAACAGAGTTTGGTTACTATTTACCTTAATGAAATGTGTCTGTTAGATATCTCATCTGTCATAGAATTTTATGTCAATGACTTCACTTCTATATATTAGCCACTTATAAGACATGCAATACCAGGCACTATGGAAAACCCTCCTCTTGGTATGTAACCACTTCTTGCAGATAGTTCTGAAATGAGCAGGGTGCACAACATTTTAACAATACTTACAATTATAATGTGATTTGAACAGTTTGTTAGTGAGTCACCCATACATTTCACTTTCTACAACAATGTATGTGTCAGAATTGTCACTGAACTTTTGAAAATAAATATCTGCCCGTTTAAATCTTCATTTCTTAACACCTGTGTATAGCGCTACATGATAACTCTTTATCGTTGGCATGTATACAGGCATTGATAGGAGAATAATGTATTGTGAGGAGAACCTTTAGTTTCTCTCACATATTTTCAGTAACAGATCCAACCTATTTCAAAAGTATGAATGCAACTCACACTAGTTGCGCTCAGTCCCTATCTTGTTTTAATGAAGAGGTGCTTGCACTTAAAACTTAACTGGTAGCTGAAGTATGCACCATATAACTGTTACCGTCCTGAATGAGACTTGTCTCTACTGTTTCTATATTTCAGAAATATAATCTAACACATGTAAAACATTCAATATCATCATGAAAAAAATACATTTCTATATTAACCTAGGTAAAATGTAGGTTATTAAATGAATTTGAAACATATTTTAAAACTTTGTGAAATTTACCACCTGTTTATTTTCAACTTTGCACCTAGATTAACCAGCAACAATATTACCAGGTGTGGTAATTTCAGATATCAAATTGATCAGAGTGCGATATTTCCTCAGATGAAACGCCCAAGAGTTCAGCAGGCAAAGTTGACTGCCTGTATTTTGGAAGAGGTAAACCTTGGTGCGGGGTTATATCACAATTTCCATGCACACAAATAACATACTCTGCGTTGGTTGTAATTGGCAGGAATGGTATTGCTGCTGAAAACATTTAGTGATTTACACTCCCATCAACTCATAATGAGAGCCTTAGAGGTGAAGACAATTGGCACCTGTTGGACTTGGCCCTATCTGCAGGGTCATCCCCAAACTTTTTGCCTTCATCCTCCTGCTTTCTGAACACTTTATCACCGCTAATCAGTGCTGAAGTGTTTGTGCTCTCTCCTTTAAACATGGTAAAATTGGCTTGCACCCAATGGCATTTTACATTCACTTGTCAGTCTGTACTGAATTGATACTGCATGTACCCTGTCCCTGTGAATTAAATGCTACTAGTGGACCTGTAGCACTTTTTGTGCCACCCACTTAAGTAGCACATTTAAAATGTCGCAGGCCTGCTATTCCAGCATGTGTGTGCAGTGTTAAACAGTCCAGAGGGAAGGGTGCAGTGTATTTAAAAAGTAGGACATGCACTTTTAAGTTTTACATGTCCTGGTAGTGAAAAACTCCTAAAGTCATTTTTTACTACTGCAAGGCCTACCTTTTCCATAGGATAATATTGGAGCTACATTATTATATTTAATATGCTCTAACTTCCAATTGGGAATAGGTAGAGAGGTTGAGTTTGGTGTCTACAAAATTGCAATTAAATGCCCACTTTAATGGTAAAGCTGAATTTCGAATCACAATTCTGAAAATGCCACTTTTAGAAAGTTAGAATGTTCTTGTTCTATCCATTTGGTGCCTGCAGCCTCTTCCTGGGTGACATGACTAGGTGTAGCTGGCAGTTGCTTTTTGTGTATAGTGCCAAGACAGTGAGACAAAGGGAAGGATGGGCCACTCTGAGCTAACGAAAGGGAAGAGCTGTCACCTACCACACTTGTACATCACAAAGGCACTGCCTGAGCACTCTCAGGGGTTGGATCTTCTAGAAGCTTCCTCCATTTCAAAGTGGGCACCAGATGTAAATATTGGCCCTCAAGACATCAACTCTTCAGTACACATCTGGACCTGTGGACTTTGCCAGGAAGAAGGACTGCTGTGCTGCTGAAAGCACTGCCACTCTGCTAGACTGCTGCTGTGCTGTGCTGATCTGCTGCCCTCTTGCCTTGGTGAGAAGAACTGGACCTGCATCTGTTGAATCCAGGACCCCAGAGTGACTCCAAGGGCAGTTGACTGGCCTCCAGACTAGAGTCTATGGGAGAGAAGGCGTCAACAACATGGAACCCAACACCTGGATGCTGCCAGCTGCGAGTTTTACTCTGCCAAATGGTGTCACCCAGCCCTGGACCCTTGGAAGTGGGCCTGGGGTGCTCTGCCAGCCCACCTGTGGTGCCAGCAAAAACAATGCATCTCTTCTGCTGTGCAGCGCAACCCTGAGCAGAACCAACGCATCGCCTCTGCTGTATGGACTTTCCTGACACAAGGGCTTTGCAACGCAGCCCCACTGGAACCACTGCAGCACAATGCATCCCCTATGCAGACCCTCGCATCTCAAACCTCTCATTGACAGGAGCCTCAATGGCAATGCAGGAGTCCACATCGCAAGCCCTGTAGCTTCTTCAGAACCAGCTGGTACTTGATGCATCCTCAACACAGGACTTAGCATCGCATGCCCCCTCATTGACGGCCTTCTTGACGACGACACAGAACCACGTTTAACAGCCTTGCAGCTCCCCGGAACCAATGCTGCACAACGCATCTCCTACAAGACCTTGCATCACCTTAGCGATGTGACACATCCTCAACTCGGCACTCCGCAACACCTCACAACCAGGATTCAAGGTAATCTTGTTCTGCGTACCTAACTGGGTCCCTGGAGCCAGCCCGTGCTCCATCGCAGTTAGCCTGAACTTATGGCTTCGTCCCAGTATAGTGCGACCAGATATCCACAGTTGGTGCTTTGTGCTTTTTGGTGCTCTATTCAATAAAACCTTTAAAATTCCATATCTCCTGTTCTACTGCTTGGATTTTTGAAATTTTGTTCTTCATTTATTTATTAAAAATTACTCTATGTTTCTAAATTAGTATGGGATTTTTCTTGCCTAGTGTTCTCACACTGCATAAAATCTTTACACATTGCCTCTAAGTTAAGCCTGACTGCTCTGTGCCTAAGTACCAGAAGGTTCAGCACAGGACAATTTGGGGTTTGCTTGTGCCTCACCCTAACACGGATTGTGGTTCCTGCTTGAGTAGGGTTTCACTCCCCCTCAACCAGTAACCCAATTTCTTACAATAACCTTATACATCTATTGCTAATGGAAATTGATAGGTCTTAAGCCAAATGAGAAATCAGGGCAGATTGGAATTTTAGAGATGAGCATGGCCAAATTTCCCATACTAGTTACAAACACATTGTGGCGGCTTATCATGGGGGTGGTGTAGAAATAGAGCTCCTAATGTAGAGAGTTAAAGTGTGAGAGAAATCTACTTGATGTGAGCCTGGTTTGAGCCCCTATCTCTAGCTGGTGGACTTTCCATGGTTTAGGATGCTATCACTTAAAAACAGTAGCTTAATCACTTAGGGACTGATTTAGATCTAGCCGGCAGGTTATTCCATCACAACGGTGATGGATATCCCATCTGCCAAAATATAAATCCAATAAGATATATTGGGATTTATATTTCGGCAGACAGGATATCAGTCACCGTTGTGATGGAGTAACCCGATCCATTAAGATCTAATTAAGGCCCTTAATGACTAATGTAAAAAATTATAAATTACATAGAATTGTTTATTTTAAAATGTTCCTGAACACTAATAAAATTGAAATGCAACCCAAAACCACCCCAACAAGGTCCACCACCTATGCAAATCACCCCCATGAGCAATGCAAACACTACACATCTCCCCAGCTCATTCCACCCACTAAACCCTCTCCATAATTCCCTCAAACAAAAACCCAACAAACCTACAAAAAAGGGCCAGTAATATAATAAAGTAGAAATCTGATTTTCCGGGCCCCTGTTCCTTCTGCCCTTGTGCCAAGATCTCTCAGCATTCCATTATTCTCCATAGGAAAACTTCCATAGATGCTGGGGGAATGGGGCTGTAGCTCTCAGCTGTGGACTGGGTGGAGGTTCTGCAGTTCCTTTGATTTTGGCTGTGGTACAAGTGGCTCCGGTGGTCCCTTGCCACTAAAGGTGGATGGGACAGCTGCTATGGCGTCCTCCTCCAACTCTTCCAGTTGGCAGAATACATTACAATGGCTTCAAGCTTTTCAAGCCACAGCCATTTGGCTATCTCCTGCCAGTCCTAGAGCAGTGAATCTTCTGCTTCATCAGAGGAGAGGAAGGCTGTGATGTTACAAATAAGTAAAGAAAACAAACCCACTGAATTGTAGCACACACTGCAAACTCATTTGTTTGCATGGTTACACAACATTGGGGGTTTCTCTACCCACTTCCAAACCCCTGCAGTAATTATGTGATAATGCAGCCAAGGGAATCTTTGCACATAATTAGTGTTTACCATACATGACATAATTTAACCTACCACCATCTGTATAATAAACAAAATGGGGGGCTGTACCTGCACTGCACTGAAACTACTCACTCCAATAGTGGGTATGAGCTAAGGAGTTCTGCTTTCTGGACCTGGTGACCGGGCTGTGAAGAAGGACTTGGGCCACAATCTAAGTCCTCAGGGAGCGCCGCCTCGTGTACAACCACCGCAGCTTGGGGACTACAAGCCCCATAATCCCCTGTTGTCATCTCACCTGCAGCCGATCTGCAGTGTATTTAAGATGCTGCATTGTATCTGCTTCCTGGGGACCAAGACTGGAGGGAAGTCAACACTATGAAAGCTGGCGGAACTGTCACAACCCTTCACTCTTTTTTAACAAGAGCAGCGGGCATCCTTGCAAATGAAATTAACCTAGCAGAGCAACGCCTATCCCTCAACCTGGGTGAGACCTCTAGCCCCTCCCCATCTCGGACAGTTGAGAACCTGGATGACCAGATGGCAGTAGTATGGGAGTTTGGTTCTGAGCCTGCGTTACGAGACCAACTGATTAATACGTTGATTCACCAAACACCAGTCCAGGGGTCTGCTTTTGCCAATTCTGTCCCTCTAAGAAATAGCATGAATGGCTCCCTCATTAGTGGTCCCCTTGCTAAAAGGAAACACAATTTTAAACAAGGGGCCTCTGCTAAATCTTCAACTAGTAGAGAAGAAGGGGTCTTGCTAAGCCATCAGAGTCCACTCCCCCAGAGACTGTTTAATCGTGCTCAAATGGTCCTTTAACCTCTGGCCTTGCAACTTGAAATTGGACTTTTATCCCTGGTGCTGTAGGCGTTGTGGTCAATATTGATTGGTCTGGGCTGCTGGATTTAATAAAAGCTACGGTGCCTGACTGTATCTCCCCTCTAATTGCTCAGTTACTGAATCTGGAAGATGCTTTGCTCAATTATCCTTGCCCCAGTCAAACGATTTAGCAGGGTCTTCATCTTTGCGCACTGCTCCTGCCTAATGCCATATCATCATGCAAGGTCCTAAACCCAGTAAGAATGCCCAGTCCTTTCTTATGAATGAGGTGGGTGATCAGCCTGCAGGCTCTAATAGTGTGTGGGCCCAACAACAATCTGAGGTGCAGGCTATTTCTCTATCAGGAATAGATGTTCCGGGTATTAATATCTTTCCCAACAAGTCATGCCTTAATCTTCCACCTGAATGCTGCCCATATGTAGCTGTGTTAAACGATGTACTATGTTCGCCATCTACAAGGGAGGAACACACTTCTAAACTTAAAAACAAAGCCTGTCATTGGATGTCTTCTAACTCTGACTTTAAGCTGAATGAGTTTAATGACATTCTGTTTGTCAGGCGGGTTGGTTGGGTTGGACCGGCTAGTGAACAACTTAACGGGGACTGTGTTGTTATCAACTGTAAATATCCTGATTTAGTTAATCGCCTATTACAATCTAGTGCAGCAACAAATACGTTGGGTGAGGAAATTAATATTGTGCCATTGGGCTATCTTTTATTAACATTTACAAAGTGTGAGGGGGTGGACACAGGTTTGTGCTATCTAGATCTGTGGAGTTGTGGAGCTCTGCTGTTCCTATCTCAAATCGCTTCCTTCCCTTGTCTGGTTTGTCAAACCTAGATTGATGCCCCAACCTTACTTGGGATTTTATGGCCCCCAGTGTAGAAATGTGAGGGCATCTGGGGGGCCCATAGGTGTATTCAGTTTCAGTTGCTAGTAGCCCTGTGGTAGTAAGCATGTGTTATCCTTGTCCATCGACTGTTGAAGAAACACCTGTGCCCTCTGCAAAATCTCCTTCACAGTATTGCAGGGATATTCTCAAATCTCCCTTGTGATAAAGAGCGAAAGCCTAATGTGTGGGGGGGCGAATACAGACAGGCCAATTCGAGGACAGGTTGGCAGGCTCAGATAGGACCATTAAATTTGCATCTGCAAAACAGCATTACCATGTATAACTAAACTACAAAGTAATACTGGCAAATAAAAATTCTGTGTATCTATTTATGCTGCATAATTTATTTTACATTTCATGCCACATAATTATATTAAACCTGTGGTATAATTGTGGCCACCCATTGTCACATAATTCCTGCGTTCCTTTCCCTACCTATACACTTGATCCTCATCCTGCCCCCTATTTTTTTATCCTAGTAATAGTACAACAAAAATCATTCCTAGGTGACAGAGTGATAGTAGTTCCAGGTGAGGTAAGTTTGACTTTAAGACTTGAGCTAGGTTTAGGTTTGGTAAGGGATGGGTTTGGTTAATTGAAAGTAGAAGACAGTGTGAGAGATGGCATAAAAAGAAACTTCTGAAGGAGGCATGAGAGAAGATTGATATTTGCCATCTTGGAAGTTGTATGGGCAAGCAGTATACCTGCCTGCAAAAGTGCAGAGAGACAGAGGCAGAAACATATTACGGTGCTAAAAAGGGTTATGGACTGGGCTTTAGGTAAATGAAAGCATACTGGGGTTAGAGTTACTGAATGTTAGCAGTTTTTATGTGTGAAACTATGCAACCAGTGTCTGATGCAGTACCGCACATCTTTAAATATGGGTCTGATTCAATTGATCTCATTGATGGCAAATCTTTAGTAGATGGGTTTAGCTTAGATCTCACAGAAATATTGTGAGTGGTATATTCAAGAATTGTAAGAGCATTCTTAAAACAGATTCACAATGATGGCAGTGCAAATTATTTAGACGCCAGGCAATACGCAAATGAAAAAGGAAGCAAATACCAAAGTAGTGTGGTATCAAGTATTGAAGGGTTTGTTAATGAGCTTTTAATATATGATGTGAAACTGTATGCTCAAAAAAAAAATGATAAAAGTAATCCAGAAATCCACAAGTATTTTGTGCAGTTTGTCTTGCTTTATTGTTAATGGTACAAAATTGATGGTTGTCTACTTTGATTGCAAAAAGGAGAGTAGGCTTAACAATTAGGCATATATTGGAAATTTCGTAGTTAGCTTTTTCACTTTGTTACAGGTTCCCACAGTTCTGGGTCATGAAAAGGTAAAATATTATATCCTTCCAAAAATATAAAGAAAGATGAAAAGTGCAATGGATCTATTTGCTTGTTTAACATAAATCAAAAGACATATGGAAGTATGATTGAAAGTTAGTTGGCCAAAGTTACTGTATGAACATGAGTTGTTACTTTTCGTTGTTACATTAGGAGTAATTACATCATGGTAAGTGCAGCAGGTTTTCCTTTACATCACTGTACAATATATCCAAAGTCCTTTACTTCATAGGAATGTTAGTATTATTTCTATTCCGTATATATATACCTATATACATGTGTTTAATTCTAAAAATGTATCTAATTTTGTGATTTTAAGTATTACATTTTAAAATAAAATAATAACATTCCTTAAGATGCCATTTAAATTATTTAATGTTCATTTTTTATTTATTTTGATTTACTTTAATCTATTATAAACTCATTTTAGATGATCACTACCCCCAAACACTACCAAAACAGTAGCCATTCCGGAAACCATTAAAACTCCTTGCTACTCACATAACTCTAAACATGACCATGCCTGAACCCTAAAAACTCCTTAACACCTCTTTATACTACCCTTCCCTGAACCCAAAAAACTCATATCTACCACTATCCACTACCAATACCTGAATTCTGAAAAATCCTTTCTATCGCTAAACACTACTCGTGCCTGAATCCTACAAAACCCTTCCTACCTCTTACCTCTACCCATACATGGACCCTACAACCTGGTTACTATTCCTATACACTACCTATCTCTGAACCCTAAAAGCTTCTTACTACCCTATACACTGCCTGTCTTTGATCCCTAATAACTGCTAACCATCCCTATACAATAAAAATTCCTTACTAACCTCACAATACCCATCCTGTAACTGAAATACTCCTTAGTACCCATGTGACACTAACCATCCCTGAATGCTGAAAATTCCATACTACCCTATATACTACCCTTCAACCTACAAACTTATAACTACCCATATACACTACTCATTCCGGAACCCTAAAGCTCCTTACTACTCCTAAAAACAACATATCCCTGCACCCTAAAATACCATTACTGCTAATTACCTCTGCCCATCCTTGAAGCCTAAAAACTGCTTACTATCCCAACACACTACCTATCACTGAGCCCTAAAAGTTCCTTACTACCACTAAACACTAACCATCTCAGAAACCTAAAATCTCTCTTACTAACCCTAATCATTACACATATATAAATCCTAAAAGCCCTTTACTACCTCTAAAACATACCAATCCCTGAAAACTTAAAAACTACTTAGTAGCCCTGTACACTACCCATCCTGGAATCCTTAAAATCCCTTCCAACCCCTAAAAACATACACCCATATATTCAATAGTATTAAAAAATAAATGTGAATGATATTCTCAGGAAAAAATATTTCATATATTAATATTATTTAATCCTATCTTTAATAATTTTTTCTTTAAATATTAATTACCTTAACTTTAATGATTTTAAATTAAATTCTATTATTTTAATAACTATTTAATTTCAATTGTAATTTAGAAAAACATCCTTAACTATATGTAAATGTGTATGCACACACCTGTACATAGATATCCATCACTTACATGTGAAGTAAAGCCCTGCAAAGTAAAAGACAAAAAAATGTGACGTGAGGACTCCTGATGTAGAGCCTGCGAAGTAAAATTAACATTTCCACTATACACTGTGTAAAAAAAGCTATGGAAAAAAATGAGATGGGTGGATTGAGGTGCCAATCTCGGAACGTACATTGTTTGCAGAATGGAAATGTTTATCCCAAAATTATGATACAGAATTTGTGATAAGGTGATTCAGTAATCTCAGTAGATGTCCAGCTTCATCGTGTTCCAAAACGCATCGAAGATTAAGAGCTGGAATAATAGAACATGGAGCTCACAAATATATTGCCTTTTTACTTATGAACTGTATAAAGTAAACCATAACAAATATATACATATTAACAAAAAGGTTTGTAGATGGAACGCAATGTCGCTGCCGATAATGAGGTGTTTATATCTGGTTACAATGATTATTTTTGGTTTCTCTGTATCACGGGTGTTCGAAATTTGCCTGATTATTTCTTTGTGTAATTTCTGAAAAATTACTTGCATGATTATGCAAAATGCAAATCTGTCATTTAGCGCTATATTTTAGCACAAAATGTTGTGTCCTTGGAACGAATATTGATGTAATTATGCACTTCACGCTATAAAAGAGCACAAAAAATAAAAGTGTAATTGCGTGATGTGGTGTAATGGTTTCGGGAATTTTGCATTGCAGGCACAAATTGAAATTCTCAAAAGACACAAATTACACTGTGTATTTCAAATTTTGCCCGGGCTTTCTATTTATCTTTCAATCAGCATTTTATCACTAAAAGTAAAAATATTACCTAGAATATCATAGTCTAAGTTAAATGGCTTACAAGCACTGCAGCATATCTAATATTTGCCAGTTAAATACTACTTGAGATACTGTTTATATGGAACAACACTTAGTAATTTTGGTACTCATTTGTGCAGAAATCACCAGCCTATAAGGTGTAAATGTGTATGTGGCATTTTATAAGATCGTCCAAGGAACACACATTTTAGAAGAAAATATATATTTTCATTATCATATTTGATGGAGTCCGCATGTTTATGTAAAATGACATAGATATCCATCTTTGAATATTAGTGTGCAAAAAGGTACATTTTCCGTTTTCAAAAGTAATGACACACAGTAAATAAATGGGTTAATTTTTGGAAAATGGAAAATTTGAGACAGTGCACTGCCATCTCACCTATGGTGCCATGTTGTGTTTTAATAAACCTAACAGCAGTGGGACTGCAAGTATTTGAAGATATGTCTCTGACATGATTTGAAGCATTCAATATGCTGTCTTGTAAATATGTCGTAGTACTTTTTGAAGAGCAATTGAAAATCATCTGAATCAGAAAGAATGAATCCTAATATTGTGAATTTCTTAGAAGGGAAAAAATGTTTTGTTAGTTACAGTCATTGTACACATGAGAGACTCAGTACCACCAATTTATGATCATATTTGATTAAAAAACATAAATACACATCAGGAATTGCACGTGGAATTGTTATCAGCATGGGAGATTGAACAAATCCAAATCTATTTTTATGCAATTGAGTAAGAGGTATAACTGGATGCAAGCTGACTTTCTTGGTATATTCAATTTATATAGCATATGTACAATTGGTGGAGAAATCAGGTACGAACATGGACATTAGAACAACTAATTAATTGTATGAGTGGTTAATAAAAATAAAAATCTGTTAACAGACAATCCATGCTGTTTTCAAACTCCAGGATTCAAAGATGGCGTTTCCCTCAAGAATACGGGGCCTATTCATAAAGGTAAACTTGCACCTGAGTAAATCTACACATGTAAGTTTATTCTTGCACTTTTGAGTAACTTTACTACTTTGGCTATTCACCATTTAGGAATATAAAGTTACTCAAAAGTGTAGACCTACATATGCCCAGATGGTGGAATCAGTAAACGTGTCTTATACGACTGTAAAGTTACTACAAGTAGTAGAATTTTACAGCCTTTTTTTATGTTCTGCACATTTGGCTGAACCCTCTGCAATTGGATCAGAGCTCTCCCTATGGTAAAGTATACGGACATTTTGAAACTTTAATTAAAGTTTAAAAACAATTATTTAAAATATTTGTACATTGAATGTTATGTACATGAATTTTATATATGTGTTTAAAAATGCTACAAAAATATTAACTGTATTTTAAACCAAAAAATAATTAAACTAAGTATAATACATTAAATGAAAATTATGCTTTCAAGATTTATTTTAAAAACACCCACCTACGGTAAAATGTTTATATTTATTATGTATTAAAAGTAACTAAAAGATATGCATACGTCTAATTTATTTTAATGTATTTAAACAATAAAGTGACGTTTATTTATAAATTGAAAAAGGTTTATTGAATTAATTAAAAAATGCAATAATATTCATTAATAATTGTTATTTTATTTTTTAACATGTAATTAATACTGTCTATATTTGTATGTTATATATATGTTTTAAAAATAATGTATTTATTTTAACATTATATAGTATTGGGATTTACCTCCCTATATTCTATGGGAGGGTATTGGACTTCTTGGGAGTGGGCATGGGTGGTGCTCCCCTGCATTGTGTGAAACAAAGATCAACATATACACTAAAGGGCTGATTTCGATGTCAGGACACCGACTCAGTCCTAGGACCAACCCAAACCTGGTAGGCAGTCCCGAACGGCCCATTACAATGCAGCCGAACACTGTTCGTCGCATGCTCCCTTTTCTCAATGCAACCTCTTGTTACGTCCGTCAACCGGCAGTAACACAAGCTCCCATTGAGAAAAGGGAGGTGCAGTTCATCCCTGCACTCCGTGTGCCTCAAGGTGCAGGGATCAGCAGGGGGGCACCATTGGTGCCCCCTCTGCCTCCAACCGGAGGAAATGCACCAAAGGGGGCCCTGCTGGGTGCCCCAAACATGCTTTCCAACATGGTTACCATGTTGGACAGGCCGGCAGGGAAACCGTGCCAGAAACCGTGCATCATAATCTCAAGGGCAGAAAGGCCCGCCCTTAAGATTACTGGCTGGTTTCCGACTGGCCAACAGGCTCTCCGAGCCCATCGGATGCCAGCCGGAATGACTGTCCGGTTTACTTTCTGACCGCCTCCATCATAATGAGGCGGTCGGAAAGTAAACTACATGGCCCATAACGATACAGCTCTGAAGGCTCTGACCGCAATTCGGAGCCTTTATGTGCCGCATCGTAATCTGCCCCTTAGTTGTGGCACTGTTCTGTTTCCCTGGGCTGGTACACTTTTGGGAGCCTTGTGCTAAAGCAGGCACCTTGCGCCACAGTGTAAGCGAGGCTGCATTCTCCAAAGCATAGGTTTTGTACTGGAAGTGGTCCCTTCCATTACAAAAACCACGCTTTAATGCTTTTACCAAATGTTTTGCTGCTGATTGTGTCATCATTAATTTTCTGTATGACCGTATTGTCAAGGGCATTTTGTCCTGCAGGGGTCACTTTTGCATTCATTCTGATACAATCAAGCTTCTTCCATTGTTTTTTTTTTTACTGTCACGTTAGCAAAGGGACTTGGAGAGTTCCTCCAGGCTTATGGCATTGTGATTCTTCTCATGTTATTCCTACCACTAACAGATTTGCAGTATTCACTCAATTTCCAGACAATTGACTCTTACCACTTTTTCCATCGTTTTCATCCCTTTCGTCATCCAGCACTCCATCGCTAACCGATGCTATGACCAGGAATCTGTCTCCTTCAGCAGGTGCAGCCAGCATGCTGCCAGATGCCTCTGACATGAATAGGTACACGCCCTCACATTTATCCATGAAGAAAATGGCCGCCAGGTAGAGCTCTGCCTCAGAGCTCCCGGGTTGGGGATCACCAAATGTGGTATTTATCCCCGGATAACCCTGCCATCCACCTCTCGCTGCAGCACGCCACATGAATACCGCTAACTGCGATCACCGTGAAACAAGTTTCGTTATTCAGGGCTTACCTGCGCCGAAGATTTCCGGGAGAAGGTCGCCGCATTCCCTCCGACGCCGACCATCTTGACCGCCTCTCGAGGAGACACTGCGGCGCCCTGTTGTGAAGCGGGTCCTCGATTTGCTCTTCCAGGGATCGCCCAACAAAACATCAATCGGGCTCGTGTTGCCCAGGTGAGGAGCCGACCCCACTTGTAGAAAACACCCTCAGCCGGAGAGGATGCCGATGCTGAGCCCTCCTCTCTGCCGATGCTGAGCCCGCCTCTCCGCCCACAGATGTTACCGGAGTTGAGGCCGGTGCTGATGCCGGTATTTTGCTCGTCTTCCACCCGCATCTGATTGAGCCCGCCCTCCGCCCGCATCTCATGCCGGTGTTGAGCCCGCCTTTCCGCCTGCCATCGTTCCCGGCATCGAGCCTGCCATCCGCCCACCGGTGATGCCGAGCTGAGTCCATTATTGGATGCCGGCGTTGAACCTGCCTCCCGCCCGCCTATGATGCCGTCTGACACCGGAGTTGGATGTCGTAGTTGAGCCCGCCTCTGCCCGCCTTTGATGTCATATCCTTCACGGCGCCCTAGTGAAAAGCCGGCTGGTGCACGGACCGGCCATGGGTCCTGCGAATTATTTCACTCGGCGGACCGACCTGGCCCATATTGCCTGGTAGAAGCAGGGAGCGCCCTGCAGGGCATCTCGCCTGAATCCCTTTGTCTTCGGATCCAGGCTCGCCTGCTTGTGTGACATATCAGCTGACTGCCTGCCTCACCTAACAAACGGTGAGCGCCTCGCCATCCACCATAATTTTAACGGGGTAGTCTTCATATGTGCCGACTCATCCACTTGTAAAACACTTACTCCATATACACCCTAGCCTGAAACTGTGTGAGGTGGCCATCTTAACCTTTTATGTACTGGTGCATCCATTAACCTTTTATGTACTGGTGCATCCATTTTGAGTGCGCTTGCACTACACAATAGAAGCTGTCCACACTTGCCCTAGTCATAGCAAGTGAAAGTGGACTGATCCTCACCTGCCCTATGCATAGTAAGTGAAAGAGGACTGTTCCGTGAATGCACAACAATAGAAAGAGGACTAAGCCAGAAGCCACCCACAATATCAGAAAGAGTTCTGCTAAAGTGGCCATCTTGGCATGGACTTTTGTACTACAGCCCTTTCAACTTGAAAACCCACTTGCCCTATTCTCAGCAAGTGAAAGAGGACTGATCCTCACCTCTCCTATTCTTAGTAAATGAAAGAGGACTGATCCACGCTTTCACAACAATAGAAAGAGCTCTGAGCCAGTAGCTACCTACAATATCTGAAAAAGGACTTCTACAGTGGCCATCTTGGCTTGGGCTCTTAGACTACAGCCCTTTCAACCTACTGCACTGAAAAAGACCTGGTAAACCCCCACCCTGGCATGGGCATTTGACTAACAGCCCTCGCACTTTGCTTTTCGCTGCTCATCTAAGACAGGCCATCTTGACACGGAAGCACTTTCCGTAAGCAAACCTTGATAGTAGGGCAGACCTGCGGATACATCTCACCACGCAAACCGACCACTGGGGCGGTGGCATCATCACTCTCCCCAGCATGGCAGAGCCCTGCTTGACCTCCACGGGAGACAATTACTACACCATTATCTATCCTCCTAATCTCTCCAAATCCGCCTCCAAAGCCCTTAAACACTCCATCCTGAGACGTTGATATCTGACCATCGTCTCTGCGTAAACCAGGGCACTGTCATCAACGACCTCATCTTCCATTCCAGAAAAACATCTCGCTGGCGCAATGCCTTCTCGAGCCTCCTCAAAGTACAAGAAGCAAGGAACATCCCTCACGGAAAAAAACTCACAATCACTCCATCTGCAAACCTGCGTGCTGACCTTACCATCACCTTATACAACAGCGGCACTATCCTGATTCAAGGACCTCCCAAAAACCTCATCAAATTTGCTGACGTCTTCACCCTCCTTAAAAAACATGTTCAAAACCCGTCTCAGTCCACGCTCCCGCCGCTCCACCCCTCGCCCACTCCGCCAAATGCACCTTGCCTCTCACCTACCACTCCTGCCAGTGACCTCGTCATTGGGCGACCCGGCCCTGTCACCCTGTCTCCTATGGATGCCATCCACCGCGTGCCCATACCACTTAACCTAGACCTCCCAGCGATCCCCGCTCCGCTGACCTCCGATACTCCCCCCAGGGCCCACCTAACATGTCAACCCAGCCCTGCCATCACGCTTCCAGCACATAGCACTAGAAGCGTCCCTAAACCCTTAACCTCCTGCCCGCGTAATCTTCCCGTACTCCGGGCCACTGAAACCCCCACTAGGGCCCTCAACACTGTTATGGAAATGCCTAATAGGGCCCAGTACTCTGGACAAGTTAGCCCCACCACTAGGTTACAAAAGCAGTCAGACCAAATCGCTCCCACCCCTTTGGCCCCCTGCCCGCAAGACCTTCCCTCCCATAGGGACGCAGATCGACCTAGCCCCCCTCACTCCATCCGATTAACTCGCATGCAACCAGCCCTCTGCCCGCCTGTACCCACCCCTAGGCTACCAGCACATACTATCAGAACTGCTCCCTTGCAACTGGTCCCCGGCCTGCCAGAACATACCTCTCTTAGAGATATTGATATTCTCCACCGCAGATCCTCCGAATTAACACTGAGCATCCACAAATCGATTCTGGACCTAAAGCACCTCCTTCACATCACCGAACTCTCCTTCTCGAATCTCTGGCTCTCACAGAATGCGACCCACATCCCCCTCACGAAGCCCCTCCATCACCCACTACCACTATCCCTGAGACACTTGCGCCCACGCAAGCAACCCTGCCACCTCTCAGAGGAGGACATTCTTGCTCTCCTCCACACCTACAAACCCACCCCTGGCACGATTAATCCCGCAGATCTCACGGAGGATGAAGGGGCTGACCTCCTCAGTAGCGACGAATCTGCCTTGACAACCTCATGCCACTTAGACCTAAGGGGAGAGCACCCTATCTGCATGGTTGCAACCAACCCTAACAGATCTGCTACCCTCCGCAGCAGAGGGGTGGTCATTAGCAACCTAGCTAAAGTTCCCACCTCTGCCTCTACCTGCGACACCCTCTCCTACCCCTCCCTAGCCGGCCTCCCAATAAACTGCAGGTCAGCTGTTAAGCATGCATCTGATGTCGCCGACCTCATCCTGAGTCATAAATCGGATCTAGCGATCTTGACTGAATCGTGGCTCAAGGAATCCTCATCGCCCTACCTAGACCTCTTAGTCCCCCCCAACTATAACATCGTAAGGATGGACAGGCACTCAAAGAAAAAAGGGG
Source organism: Calotriton arnoldi (assembly GCA_963921515.1). Classification (NCBI taxonomy): domain Eukaryota; kingdom Metazoa; phylum Chordata; class Amphibia; order Caudata; family Salamandridae; genus Calotriton; species Calotriton arnoldi. The sequence goes on from CAWUFW010017263.1 coordinate 82,577, forward strand.
GAGGCATTGCCTGTATCTACTGTTCCAATCTCCTTGTTACGGAACTGCCGGTGGACCCCACAGATTCCTGCGAATACCTCGCACTCGCCATCTCCAACAACACCTCACAGCTGTGCAAACTTCACATCTTTTACCACCCCCCAGGCAAGAACGACACCTTTACGGACCTCCTCATGGAAATCATCACAGCCAAGGTTTCTCTAAACTCTAATGACATTTTCCTTGGCGACTTTAACTTGCATTGGAACGATCCTAAGGACCCTCAGGTCAATGCCATCAGAGACTTCTTGGCTGATCAAGCCCTTATCCAAGCCTGCTCCCTCCCTACTCATTCGAAAGGTGCCACTCTAGACTGGATCATTGCTAAGGAATCAGCGGTCAAACTTATCTCTATTGACCCTTGTGATTGGTCCGACCACCACGCCATCACTTTCCTCCTGCCCAGCACCCACAAAACATGGACACCTCAACCCGTGATTCCCAAACAATGGGTTAGAGACACCAAGAACCTCAACCACGAGAAACTGGCAGCGCGTTGTGAGTCCGACCTCCCCCCCCCCTCAGTGCACCTCGGTCGACAACCTAGCGGATCATTTCTCCTCAACCATATCCGACATTCTCGATGACCTGGCACCACTAAAATTAAAAAGAACCCAGATTAAAGACAGAAATCCCTGGTTCAGCGGATCCCTCAACAAGGAGAGGAGATCCCTTCGACAGACTGAATGAATCTGGAAACAACACCCATCAGCAGCACATCTAAAACTTATCCGCCAGGCCAGAAACGCCTACAATAAGAAAATCCTCAACACTAAAAAAGAATTCTTCAGAACTGAACTGGAGAATGCCAAAAATAGACCTCGCAAGCTGTTCGACTTGGTCAAACACCAATCCAACAAACTAGCGAAAACCTCCAAAGAAACACCTAAACCCCTAATATCAAGCGAGGAATTCTCTTCCTTCTTCAGCAACAAAATCTCTGCCCTAGGAAATGAACTTAAATCCGCAACTCACCACCAAAATCAAATTCTGCCAGCTCCACCTCTTCTCTCTGCGTTGTCCTCCCAAACTTCACCCAAAAACCTAGCGCACTGGTCCAACTTTAGAATCTACGACGAACACTCTATCTCGAGAATTCTTGCCTCCTTAAAACCGAACAATCACTTTAATGATCCTCTCCCCTCTAACTGCCTAGCTGCCGCCTCTCAGGCTATCACCCCTTCCTGGACCTCAATAATCAATGCCTCCCTCCTACAGGGCTCAATTCCTGATTCGCTCAAGGCTGGCAAAGTTGTCCCCATCCTAAAAAAAAACACGCTGGACCCTGCCTCCGCTGAGAACTATAGACCCATATCCAACATCCCACTCCTTGCCAAAGTTCTGGAAAAATGTTTGCAACAGCAGCTAAGCCTACACATCAACAACTTTCACCTGCTAGATGACTTCCAATCAGGGTTCAGACCTGGACACAGCACGGAAACCACCCTCCTCCACATTGTAGATGACGCCCTCCAAGCCCTCGACCTAGGCGACACCTGTCTCCTAATCCTTCTAGACCTTTCCTCCGCCTTTGATACGGTTAACCACAAAACTCTCCTAGAACGCCTCAAACTCAGGATGGGGTTGGATGGCACCGTCCTTGAATGGTTTAGATCCTTCCTCCAAAACCGCTCACAGAGAGTCCTCACCAATGGTGATCTATCCGCCCCCTCTCCGGTTTCGGTTGGAGTCCCCCAAGGATCAACCCTCTCCCCTACCCTCTTCAAACTTTACCTTGAACCTCTCACCGAGGTGCTTCGTGCCGCCAACATCTCCTACCTCATGTATGCCGATGATACACAGATCTACATAAAAATCTCTTCCCCTGAGGACATTTTTTCCCTGAACGAGGCCCTGAAGCTGACAGTCCATTGGCTCACCGCCAACCAGCTTAAACTCAATGCAAATAAAATTGAATTTCTTCTGATCTCCCCACCCAAACCCAATCCAGACATCCAGGAATGGATCAAGACCATCACAGCACTAAACTGCCCTCCTACCATTGTTGACTCGGCAAAATCCCTTGGAATAACCCTTGACGGCAGCCTGAATATGCGTGGCCATATAAACTCGATGGCCAAAACGGCTAGATTCCACCTGAGCTACCTAAGAAACCTAAAACCCTTCCTCGATGCGTCCGACCTTAAAACGGCAACCCAGGCCCTAGTCATTTCCAGACTAGAATATGGATGCTCTACTCTCGCAGGGCTACCCAAGAACTCTCTGGCCCCATTGAAAGCCTGCCTCAACTCCGCCGCCAGACTCCTAACGGGCTCAAAGAAATTCGACCACATCACTCCCCACCTCAAAGCTCTGAACTGGCTTCCCCTAGAGGCCAGAATCCAATTTAAAGTGGCCTGCATTACTCACAAAGCTCTTTACTCCAATTCCCCTACTTTTCTCGCACAAAAACTTGTGGTTTCTGGAGGAGCCAGAAACTCCCGATCTGCCAAAGACTTGTTGCTGCAACCAGCATGCTTCCGGAAGAAAAAAACCTACAATTAGGCCTTCTCTGGGGCCGCACCGAGAATTTGGAACTCTCTCCCACCTGCCATCAGAATACTTCCGTCCTTGGCACACTTTAAGAAGGAGACCAAAACCTTCTTAATGGGAAAATACCTTGTCTAATGAATACTTTACAATCACCTCATCGACATGTTCCACCCTCCACCTCGGCATCCATGGCCTCTATGGATGATACATTTTTCTGCACTCCTGGGCATCCCCCAAGAGCTGAGACTGCGTGCCTTCTTGTATATTATATCCACGTGCTCGAATTTTTTTTTTTTTTCCCACTTGTAGCTTGGACTTTAGACTGCGTGCTCCTCATGTATAATGTATCCCCTATCTTTCCCAATTTGATCCCTCCCATCCTTACGCTTTGTATTCCACCCCTTAATCCTGTAAAGCGCTCTGATACCCTCACAGGTCTGGTTCGCGCTCTATAAAACTATAAAATAAATAAATAAATTAAGTAGAAGTAGCTAGGGAATTGCCAGGTGCATTTGTTACAAACCCTAAGGTGAAACTAGCACCCCAGGTATTAACTTCCCAGATAGTAAAGTCCTCTAGCCTGGTCCATGCCCATCATAAGGTCACTCCTTTAGAAGCAATGTCCAGGGCTCCAACAGCATGCTTTCTACCACTTCCTGTGCTGAACCATCAGCTTTTATCAGTGAGCTTGTACAAGTGCAAAGAAAACTCTTCTCTCTACCCTGAAGTTAGGTGATAGGTTTAGGATCAGGGAAGCTGGAGCCTTTTATAGGTAAGCCTTAAAGCGTACTAAATATGATTGGGAAAGCAGTAAGTGGGAAGACTGCCTAAAAGCAGCTAGGGAAAAACACCTTAAAAAACCTTCTGGCACATTGTTAGTTGGGGGGGGTAATGATCATGAAATGGTTCAGGAGGCGCACACTCAACCCAGGGAGTGGCTTATCTACTTTGAATCTCTTTATTTTTCTTCACTCAAGCCAACACTAGGCTCATCTCTTGTGGTGCACGTAGGTGGCCATATAAGGGGATCTGCCCTACCCCCCTGTAATGTTCTCACTTGCTGGTACCAACACAGCAGTTATGTCTCAAAAACAGGGAAAGACCCATGGGTTGGATAAGATACTATTGGACCTCTTCCGCTCTGATCCCACTATCTGGGCCTCTTATATTAATGAGATAGCAGCAGGAGCTATGATTCCACTGGTCTTTAAGAAAGGTTGTCCGAGCCTTCCCAGCAATTAAAGCCCCATTAGTCTCTTGGACAACCTGCAAAAGATCTTTTACAAACAGGTTTTTACAAAGCTATTGCAGTGGATTGCAGACAATGACATCTTGACATCTTGACACATTTGCAAGTGGAGTTTAAACCAAGACTGGTACTATGGAAGGAGTCTTCCGCTTTTTGGTGATTAAGTAGAAAACTGTTGATATCTGTGGTGGAAACCCTTTTTGTAGCTTTTGTTGTTTTTCGCGCCACATTCCATCTGGTCCCTAGAGTTAAGGTTGGGGAAGTGTTGGATAGTATGGGTGTTTCTAGCAACCTTCTTAATATTGAAATAAGCCTTCACAATTGTAATTATGCTCAAATATGATGGGAGCCTCGTGGTGAATTTACTGAGAAAATTAGTGTTAATAAAGGAGTGTGGAAGGGTTGTGTCCTGTCTCCAACCCTTTTTCTTTTGTTTATTAACAGCTGCATAGGCGCATTTTGAGATTGCACTAATGATTCTCTGGTTTTAGCAGGCCAAAATGTGCCTGCATTATTATTTGCAGATGACTGTAGCTGGCATGCCCAGAAAGGCATGTATTCTAAGATAATTATTTGAGGTGGGCGTGTGGCACTATCCCATCAACCTAACCACACCCCTGGTAGCTATGCCACTGAACAGACAGACTTAACTTAGGACAATATGTAAAGTATTTATGTTGTACCAAAACAGTTATAAAGTTTAAACACCAAACAATAAACGTTCCCAAAATAAACTAAAAAAATAGACAAAATTGTAATATGCAATAATGACACCACAATGACAAAAATCCAATGTTTGGATCTAGAAATATACGTTTTTAAATATTAAGTGAAAATAGAATCAAAAAACGCTGAGCACCAATGATAGTCTATGGTCACTGCAGAGAGGGATTTAAATGCAGTTGAAGGCTGACCAATATCGATACCAAGATCGGATACACCAAGAAGGATGGTCTGTTTGAAGATTTTCAACGCACATACAAAGGGGACTCCCTTCCTAAGGCAGAGAAAAGAACAACTATAATGTAAATACGCAGGCAAACACTCTCTTTACTTACAAACACATTATTTCAGGATAAACAGAGCTCATAAAAACACATTTAGAAAGGCTACAAAATTGTTTTATTTTATTTTCAATACTCTAAGTTATAAAAACACATAACCTATACATACACATATATAAAATACAGATCTAAAACAATACAGTACAATCATCCACATCTGTCATAACCCATACACATTCATAAAATCCACTCAATAATCAAGTGCTAAAGTTCCAAAATATTTTAAAATCACTATCCTCTTGATGTACAGATCCTAATCTTGAAGATAACCACTAAAACATATACTTTCTTATAAAGAAAAATATTTTGCACATGACAGAAATTCCAATAGCCAAATATCATAGCCAACTGCTAAATGTAATATGGCTGAAGTGAACAATACACTCAGAAGATCTCTCTATGTGTGTTTAAGTTCACAAGCTTTCATCAGGAGAGACATATTTCATAGGTTTGGATAATACCTGAAGATATACTGATGGTTACGACTCTAGAGTCTCCTGCCCAGACCCCAGTGCCCTCTCTCAAAACTGTTATGTGAAAAAAATTGGTAATCCTAATTTGGCAAAGACTTTACCCCCTTATAAGTCCCTAGTATATGGTACCAGGGGTACACAAGGCATAGGTGGTAAAGGGGTCTGCAAGGCTGCAGCACAGTTTTGCATGGTTTTGTGCCAACCCGGGTGACCCAAGCAAACTATTGACAGAAGGCCTACCATTGCAGACTGCAGAAGCAGTGCAAACTGCTTAAACTCGACTATGCCCTCACCATGTGAGGTCCAGTCAATGCACTGTCTTTAATATATGTCAGGCACCCCTAAGGAAGATCAACACTCCCGAAGAGAGGGGCCCTTGCGGAAGCTAGAAGCACCCTCAGTCTTGCCTGGACTACTGGCGTTAATCCCCTGCAAACTGCGGGTAAAAACACTTGTTGGATCCAAAGATTCGTAGGCCATCGAGCCCTCCAAAGGATCTCCCAAATCCAAGTGGTCTAGTGCATTCTGGGTGTTGTAGTCTCACCTGCCCCAAAGTTTCAGGTCGCACGTTACTTTCCCGGACCCAGTGAAGTTCCAGAAGTTTTTGCTGTGCTTACCCCTGACAAGGCTTATTGGTCACCAAGCCAGTAACCGACCCCCACACTCTACGCTGCATCTACAGAGAACACTGTGCAACCATCATCTGATGTCAGCAGCTGTGTACCTGGTGTGTTTTTGCATTTTGTTTCTTGCAGCACTGTGTAAGCAGTAAAAACAGCACCACTCACAGCCCCGTTTTGCACCAAGGACAGGCAGAACAACTCTGCACCCGGACTCCACGGGCTAGGTAAAATGTATCTGACTGTTGTGGCGTGGTCCTGGGGCCCGCCTGACCTTAACCCTATAAGGGTTCCACATAACTTGACTGATTATCACTAGTGTTTTTTTGCCATTGACTGCAAAGTTATTTTGTCTATGCATTTTACTGCACAAATTTAATATTACTTCAAACATCTATAACTCCAGTTATATGTCTGCTATTCAGTTCATTTTGGTGTCACAATTATGATAAAAATACACTCTATGTTTATAAATTTCTTTTGAGGCATATCAATTACTTATCATCCATGTTGGTACTCTGAAATGCTTGACACTTGTTCCTCTAGTAAAGCCTGACTTCTTTTTGCCACTCTACCAGGACTGAGCTAAGGATTTATTGGTGTGAATCCAAGGACCATCTTTGAGGTATTGTGATAGTATTACATGGTAAGGCCACCCAGCCATACCTCATAATTCACTTTCCTATACTCTTCTAACTCCAGTCTGTGCCAGTGGCGGCTCCTCCATCGGGGCATTTGGGCATCGCCCCACTGCTTTCTCGCAGTGCGAGAAGGCAGAAACATAAAATGGTAAAAACTACCATTTTATGTTTCTGCTTCTCACAATGCGAGAAAGCAGAAGTGCCTGGTTGGGGGCGGGAGGGTGGGCGGTCGTGCTCGAGGGCAGGGGGAGTGGCCCCTGGAGTTGACCAAACAGTCAGTACCCACAACAGTGGGTAAGCCACTCCGCCCCTACCCTCGAGCACGACCGCCCACTCTCCCTTTTTCTCTATGCAGGAGAAAATGGCCCGGCTGGGGCGCTCTCCCCATGCGCCTCACCAATCACAACGCTGCCAATGCAGTGCTGTGATTGCCTTAGGGTAGGGGAGGGAGGCTGCCTGCTGGCTGCTTCCTGTGTTCCAACTTACTCCAGGATTCAGAAAACGCGGGAGCGGCGCGATACCGGCCGTAAGGTAGGTAACTTTATTTTTATTCTCCCCCCCGCACCTCCCCTCTCCCTCCTGTGAGCATGTTTCCTCAAAACAAAGATGCCTGTCCCCGTGTCTGACCTGTACAATTTCGTAAAGAAGCTGTACTAAACAAAGGGGCACCTGCTTTGTGCTCCGTGACCTCTTTGCACATCATCGGCATAAGTAGGTTGCTTGCTTGCTGCGTGAAGCACAGGGTTTTTGTCTACAGCTTTGTAAAGGTTTCGGTTTATATGTTTAATGCCATGAGGTGGGTCTGGTAGGACATTTATTAAACTATTCAAATAAAATGTATAGACTATCTCCCGCGCCGCTCCAGGTATTACGTGGAGTAGCCAGAATCAGTGAAGGGGGCTGCTGCAGACACATTGTAGGATGTGCCTTCAGGCCCTGCGGCAAGGAGGTGGGGGTGGGGGAGTTCAGCACGATATACCCCACAGGCTGGGGTTCAAGGGAGGTGAGGGGAGAGCTCACGATATGGAAGACAGGCAGAGGGAGACTGGAAGCGATGGGGGAGAACTGAGGGAAGACAGATGGGGGAGAGAAGGCACGGAGAGAGCTCTGGTGAAGGGATAGATGGATGGAGGGAGAGAGCCCCGTCTATGAGGGAGGAGGGGAGAGGGAGGGCAGGTGGAGTGCACCTTTGCCTTTCCCATCTTGCCTTGTCCGCTTAGGAGAGAGCTCAGTGGTGAAAGGAGCTGAATTAATGCAGCTCGTGTGCAGCTTTCCAAAGAAACTGGGTCCGGAGCACAGGACCCCGCCCTAAAGCCCCATATATATCACAGCAACCCCACCATACAGTCCTGCCTCAACTCCCCATACAGTCAGCGTGCCTTGGTGCCTCTCTGCTGACATCCTCTGACTTATGTCCGCACCCCAGTCTGTTATGAAGATTTGGAACAGTTACTGTTCCTTGTAAATACATCTTAGAGCCTTTTCATGCCCACTGCTGCCAGGTGCATTGTGCTCGCACAGGACGAGAGAAGCCACTGCCACCAACCCGCATTCTTGCCTGGCTCGCCTCTTCCATTTATTGTGTTGTTTTTGGCCTGAAAACACGTCTTGGTTTCATGGGGTCACGCTGAACAATCCTTGTGTTAGCTCATGCTTTCTTTAGTATTTTCACATAGAGGTGTATTACTAAAACTAACAGAATACACGTTATCGACCTCGGAAAGATGAAATCAAAATTACAGGATTCAAACTTTTGGCCAGATGTGAGCTGGGCCACCTAATGATTTTACTATGTCAACCAAGTCCCCTTTCCGGATTTTTAATGTAGTAAAGCAATCTGTGGTCATGCATTACTCAGTAGGAAATCATTATGGCAGCTATAAGCAGGTTTTAAAGTGCTTTCTTCTTTTGATATTTGAAGTATGTACTGGGGAAAATACCAGCTTTCAGAGATTTTCCTAATGGTTCTACCGGCCTGGACTTCCAAGGGGGTCATCATCAGTGCAGACTCCTGAAATGACTGCAGACTTGTAGTTCCTCTGCTGGGCCTCCACAGCCCCTCCAACCCCCCCAACACACTGCAGGACTCTGCTTGAGAGTGTGGGTGCAGGGAGCGTTTAGTTCTGCTGCAACCTGGGGTCTGTGTGCGTATATGGTGTGTGGTGATGGTGAATATTGTGACTGTGTGCGATTGCAGAGTGTGTTGCGTGCGTTTGAGTGCAGGGCGAGCTGTGCGCAGGGTGAGTAATGAGAGCCCACTGGTTGAGTAGTAAGATTGTATGAGTGAATGGTGTTCTTATGTGAGCACAGAGTGAGTTGTGTGACTGTGTGAATGCACTGGATGAATGGTATGCCCTTGTGAGTGCAGGGTGAGCGGGATTCTTATGTGAGTGTAGGATGAGCAAAGCAGTGTGCACCTGTGATTTAAGCTGAGTGAAGCAATGTGTCTGTGTGAGTGCAGGCTGAGTGATGTGTCACTCTGCATGAGTTAGGTTTTGCGAGTTTATTTGTACATTTTTTTTTCAACCACCCCCCAGTGTTTGATTGAAGGTCACTCGCATGCACTTTATACTCAACTCAAACCTTTCTGCCTCACCACTTTTAAAAAGCACCAGCCGCCACTGGTCTGTGCAACAGTAGGGAAAGCTTTGGACTTTGGAGGGATTACATTTACTATTTCGACTCCAGTCAATGCAACAGTAGGGAAAGTATTGGACTTCGGAGGGGTAAGATTTACTATTCCCACACCAGTCTGTGCAACAGTAGGGAAAGTGTTGAACTTCAGAGGGGTAAGTTTTACTATTTCCACTCCCATCTGTGCAATAGTATGAAAAGAGTTGAACTTCGAAGGGGTTAAATTTACTATACACACCCCTGTCTGTGCAATAGTAGGGAATGAGTTGGACTTCGGAGGGGTTGAATTTACTATTCCCACTCCAGTCTGAGCAACATTAGGGAAAGTATGTAACTTCAAACACATTACATATTTGAATATTTGAATATTTGAATAACTCTATTAATTTACAACAAATATAAAGCTCTTAATATGGACATTATTAATTACTCAAATTGTTTAATAATTATTATATATATATTTGTATCACTGCTCCGTCAAAGACCGCCGCTCACAACATAGGGGCCGATTCCGATCTCGGCCGGTAGGGCTCCGAATCGGATTCGGCTTTACCGGATCCGATTCGGAGCCCTATTTCCCGACCGATTCGTACGCGCGTCCGGGCGAGCGAGTACGATGCGTATTCGCCGACCGACTCGTCCGGGCGTCCCGACCGCTCCGACTGACTCGTTCCCGGGTCTAACCGCACCGACCGACTCGCTCGGACTCGACTCGCACCGCGCAATGGAGACGTTCCCCGGCCGGGTAAGTACGATGCGCGCGCGCGAGCAGTCCGACCGAGCCGTGCACTCCGGCTCGAAAGAGCAGTCGGAGCCGTACTTTGGGGGTCCGTGTCGGACCCCCTGTACGCGTAGCCGCGCGAAGTCGCACACAGGGGGACCCATGGGTCCCCCAACCTGTGCGTGTACGGCGCGAATCGCTTCGCCGCGTACACGCTGTAGGGGGCGCACTTGTCCGCATCGCACCCATTGAGTCAATGGGAGCCCGCGTACGCGTTGTACGACAGGCTCCCATTGACTTCAATGGGAGCCCGACCGACTCGAGTCCGATGGCATACGTGCGCATCGTACTCGTTCGGTCGGACTGCACGGGTCCGATTCGGTCGGAAATCTCTCCGGGTCCGGCTCGGTCAGAGAGATTTCCGGCCCGAATCGGAATCGGCCCCATAGTGTTTGCCACGATCCACGAAGACGGCCACGCGTATATATTTAAACACCTCCAAAGGAACGTCGCGCACTCCCAAGCTGCTTCCAATTTTTTTTTTTTTTTTTTTACATGCACTAGGTGTAAGGCATGTAGAAATAGCTCAAAGGTGAAATATTATGAGATTCCTGGAAGAAGGGAACGGAGAAAAATAATGAAACTCTTGAACTGCAATTCAAAGTTTGTGATAAAGTGCCTGGTGTGTCCATGTGACAAAAAGTATATTGGGTCATCCGGCCACGAAGCGAGTTTTGAAACACGCCCGGGCAATAACAAACAAAGACGACACTTACCCTGTCTCGCGGCATTTTGCAGAATCACATCAAAGTAGAAGTGAACTATTACGTTTCTTCTTGCATTGACCAGATGCCTCACAAAGAGAGAAGAGAGGACAGGGTTAAATCTCTTAGGCAATTGGAATCTCGATATATAGTGGAGCTTAGGACACGCACACCATGGGGCCTCAAAAGCGAGGAGGAATTATGGACCCATATAGGCTAACTGGGAGGAATCCGATCCATCCTATAAGGTACCCAGGTTCCTTTGAGTAGTCACATGTTTACATTTTTACATTCATGCGTTGACTTACCTTTTTAGAGTCAGATGCTAGTGGCATTGAATTCTCTTTGATTCAGAATAAGACAGGAGATGTCCAAACTGTTTGTAATTTGATGAATGAAATAATTTAAAATCATGGGTTAGAATATATCCAAAATAGAAGTTGATTGGAACATTTTCTTTTGGTAAAAGGCAGCCCATTCAGGGCTTGATTACCAATGCATGAATTTAAATAATGGTTGGTGTAACGGCGAATTTTGCTTTAATGCTTTTTGGGGTATTTCTCTTAAATGTATGCCCATCCAGGGCTTGAATGTAATTGAATGAATTTGAATATACAGACGGGGCAATGAATATGTAAAACCTTTGGGTACAATGATATGCTTCAAAATGAATGAGTTTGTTCAAATCAAATCAAAACAGCTTTATTCGGTGACAATAAAACAAACACCATAAAAGCATACTAATACACATATATCTAAAAAGTACTTTCTTACAATTAATCATAGGCAATACTTAATACTAAAAATTATATTTACAAATGTGGGCTTCATGGGGAATATAACGTGATAAAGTAGTAAGTACATTATTTTCCGAGTTTTTTTTTTATTTTTTATAAATACAGGCTACCACAATTCATACGTTAAAGTGCAAGTGCAGAAAGTGCAGGAAGGTACAATTTAAAAGAAATAATGTTATGCGTCTTCTTTTTCATACAGCAATGCTTCCAAAAAGGCGTAGTCTTTTCTTTTTCTAATCGATTGTTGTATGAAGCGAATAACTGAGCCGATGATTTTCATAGTGTCCAGACTACATATAAAGTTAAACGCATCATTATAGTTAAAAAGCATATTTTTTTAAAAGAGAGGTTTTAAAAAGGTTTTCCGGATACCCATATAAAAAGGACAAAAAAGGATAAAATGCAGGGTGGACTGTAAGGTTTTACCATCACACGGGCAGGGTGGCAATATTCGTTGCCATTTCTCTGTACTTGGAAATGCAATTAGATAATGTAAGGTGCCCATCCTTAACCTGGTGAGGTAAAATCTATGCTGAATATTCCGAACCAAAATTAGGTATGACTGGGTACCCCTCTTGTATGGACGTTCACAATAAGCTACCACAGTCAGTTTTTTCTTAGCCATCCTTTCCCTTTCGTATTCTGCAGTGGTTATATATCTTAATTTCAGTTCGCTTTTACTATATTCCTGTATACATAGAATGAGTTTGTTATAAGCATATATATTTTTTAGAGGAATGCATTAGTATAATCCAATTGAGGGTTTGATTGATGCTAGACACATACATGAATGTGTTTACAAAAATAAAGGAAAGTCTTCTTGACAGGCATGAAAAGTAAAACAAATAGATGTTACAAAATGGCCGCCATGAAATTCATGAATATGTGAGCAAATGAATGCATAGCCCTTCGTTTGTGTTCATGCTTAAGCAGAGGCATGCTGCCCAATGACATTTGTTTTGCGAGAGGTTTTTTGTAATATAAAGTGAAAAGAAAAAAAATGGAAATTGACATTGAGGAAGGCCAAGTGGCTGAAACGCGGCTGTCGGTGTTGCAAGCTAAAAAATTAAAAATATGAAGCAGCTTGAGAGTGTGCGACGTTCCTTTGGAGGTGTTTTTATATATATATATAATAAAAAATAATTAAACAAGTTACATGATTATTAAACAATGTAATAATTAATTATCAATTTAAAAAAGTTATTTATTTATTACTTAATTAACTTCCCAAACTTTACCCCTACAAACCTAGCAACCCACAGCTAAAATATAACTAAAATAAATCAGTATTACATAATGTACACAATTATCAATTCAATTATTATTCATAAATAAATAAAGAATTGTTAATTAATTATTACTTAATTAACTTCCCACCGTACATCCCTACAAAACCAACAGCCCACACCTAAAATATAACTAAATTATAAAGTTATTACACAATTTACATAATTAATAATCAATTAAATAATAAATAATAAATTGATAAGTATTAATTAATTAATTATCCCAACCTATACCCTTACAAACCCAGCATCCTGCATGTAAAATGTAAATAAAAAATAGTTATCACACAATTTACATAATTAACAATCAATTAAATAATAAGTTAATAATTATTTTTTAATACATTATTAGTTATTTAACTTCCTACCCTATACCCCTACAAACCCAGTAGCCCACAACTAAGATATAATAAAAATATATAATTATTACACAATTTTCCTAATTAATAATCTATTAAATTATTAATAACAAATTAGCAATTAATTGTTAAATAAGTATTACTTAATCAACTTCCCACCCGATAACCCTACAAACCTAGCAACCTGCCACAACACTATAAATTACTATTAGGAATTACATTGAAAGTTATACATCACTTAAAATTACAAACTATATTTAAAAATATTAATAATTATTATACAAACAATAATAACACATTAAATTGATATAAAAACTAAAAGACATTCTGATAATTAAAAATACATATTTTTTACAACTATATTATTAAAAACAATTTTAACAACAACAATATTCTTAATGATATTACATACCTGATAATATATTCTTGACAGCGTTATTTCTGCACCCCGCTATGTTTTTATCACTATATATTTTTCCTGATATTTCTGTCTCCCGATATTTACAACTTGATATTTTGTCCAAATGCCATTTTGCGCCCAGGGCTGCTGTTGCATTGCATGGATACTTTTGGTGCCTCTGCTCAGTTAAGATGCTTGCTCTGGACTTAGGGGCTAATTACTACGGCGGTCCCACCGCCATCGTACCCATGTTCTCCGCCCGCCATATTACAATGGCGGGCGGATGGTTGCCGGTCGGAACTATGCATCCGACGAGCTCCTTGAGCCTGCCGGTGCGGCAGAGGGGGTTGTATTCCCTACAATGGTGGCGGTGCCTGCCAGGTACCACCGCAGGGATTACAATGTCCCATTCCGCCCGACGAAAGTTTAACCGCTATCCTAATCAGCCCCTAAGTCTCTGAAATGGAACTTAGATTTCTCCAATGGGGCAAGGTGGAGGACTGTTTAGGAAGAGAGCTCCGCACGGCCGGATACCTTCTTGCCGAAGGTTCGCTGAACCAGATTTGCTGCTGTGGAGAAGTTCCAAGCAAGACAAACCTGCTTCATCAGCCCAGTGAATTTGCGTCTTCACTGGATTGGCTGTGGTCACTGATCCTGGTCATCTGGCAGCTGGAAGCCATACTTTGCAGTGGTAAGCCTCTTTTTTTCTCAGCTCTTCATATCAGGTTCTCGACCTTCAGCGGGGCTCTTAGGAGTTCAGGGCATGGTTCAGAAAAGGCCTTGTGCATGGTCCATTGCAGGTCCAGTTGTGACTGGGCATCCATGAACAGGTGGTTCTTTAGCTTGTTGTGTCCCTGTAGCTACACAGGAGGTCGACCCACTGAGCCTCAGAGTCCCCTTATTTGTCCAAAGTGCATGAAGGAGCAGATCCAGTCCTTCAGAGCTCCTCTCAAGGTTCAGTTCTCTTCTAATCTTCCCCAGGTCCAGATAGTGTTCTGAGGACGTTGCCTTGGCATGCCTTGGGATGACACATTTATGGTTGATTAGCTAGTGGATGGTGGTGACTCCTTCCTTCTCCCTCACCTAGGGGGGAATGGTTCTCAGGTGCAAACCATACCCATTTTTTAGCAGTTCCTGTTTTCCCACACCCAGGCCATTGTTTCTGCTCTGAGAACAGCTTTCATGACTTATAAAGGTCAAGCACTGGCAGACCAGCTGTAAGTAGACTAATGTTAATTAGCCTACTAGAGAATCAGCAATTAAAAGGTAACGTTCTAAAGTTGCTTTTCCTAAATATTTATTAAAATTCCAACTTTACCATTAAATTTGACTTTTAAAAATATTAAAATGCCCTTTAAATGAATTTTGTAGCTGTTTTCTGTCCTGAATTATATCTTGGCAGTAGGTATACTCTGTCACAACAATGACGGAGTATGCATACCACTAAGATAATAGTCCCCTGGCCAATACTCCATCTCCACCATGATCAAACCCCTCCGACAGCAGTGCAGCGTAAGGGCCATCATTTTCACTGACTGTCACCGTCACCGACAAGAAAACCCTAGCATTAAGGGGCAGTGAAAACTGCTAAATGCTCCTTTCTGCATGGGAGAGGACTCCAATGGCAAGGGGAGCATTTCCTGTTTTGGGATTTTCTTTTTTTTCTTTTTAAGAAAACTGTGTGGTGCAGGGCTCTATCATGCTGACAGGCCCTCCATTCATTTTGAGAAAGCCCTGCTCCAAACAGCTATGTGCATTGACAGGAACTGCAGTGACGGCGGTTACTGCAAATGTTTTTTAAATGACCGCCAACTTGGTAGTCATTTTCAAATCTGGTGGGTGAACCCTGCCCTGGCGGAACAATGGGCCATGCGCAAGGATTTAAATTTGGACTAGTCCTGGGTGAAGCTCACAGAGTTTCATGCTGTGGAATTCCACTGAGTCATCTAAAAACTCAGTGGAATTCCAAGGAGTTCCGCGAGCGGGCAGAGTTCCCTTCTAATAATCACTCTACCTTCATCGTAAGCATAAAGAAATAAAAAAAGTGTAACAGACCAATAAAATACTCTCTACAAATGATCTGTGCTGTAGTGTGCCACTGTTATAGAATATATCCCTTTACTACGCATGCGATACATCGCATGCCATTACAATGTAGTCATTACAACGACCGCGTTGTTACATCGTAAACCATTACATCGCAAGCCGTTACAACGACTTGCTGTAGGGGGCGCGCTGGACTTAGGAATAGTATAATTTACTATTCCTACTCCAGTTTGTGCAACAGCAGGGAAGGTGTTGGATTGTAAATCCAACACCTTCTGCCCCCTACAGCAAGTCATTGTAATGACTTGCGATGTAATGGTTCGCAATGTAACAACTCGGTCGTTGTAATGAACGCGTTGTAATGGCATGTGATGTATCGCATGCGATCTAAACGATGTTTCCCCTATTATCTTCATTCAGTGAGGTTTTCTCCCAGGATGCTAGATTATATGTGGTTGAGTGAGACATATGACACATTAAACAAACAGAAGCAGTGCTGAATATAGCAGAGACATTAATAAACAAAGACAAATTGTGGACTGGTTCACCGGCACATACTTGCTAAGAAAGGCTCTGTCCTAGAGGCATTTCCTGGACAGCTTGATGCCATCTTCCAGTGAGTGCTCTGTCGTGTGGTTAAACGTCAGGACACCAGACTGATGGTCCAAGCGAAGGAAAGCGCTGTCTTCGATCAATCTGAAGGAGGAACTTCCGGGAAACTGAAAGATCAAGGGCTTGGAATCAGAACATGGCGCATGAACCAAGTCCACAGAAGTCCTACCTAGGGAAATCCGGGCCCCACCTTCCTCTCATTGCATCCTGTGCAAGGTGGCAGTGACCCAACACTACTGCACAAGGCTGTACCTAGGGCAAAGCAGCTCTAACTCACCCTGGATTACAAGAGAGGAAATTCAATGTGCCCCTTAATAACATCACAGAAGAAAGGCAGTACTGCCTTCCTTCAGATCCAGGCTTTCTTGGTGCACCAGGCATGCTTTCCATGAAGCAGTTTAGGTGCTATTGAGATTTATGGCTGAGCAATAAACGACAACCGTGTTGGTTGGCTGCCAGTCCATGTAGCCGATGTAGGAGGCCTAAGTCCTGCAGACTGCACCATAGATTCAAGACAAATTTGCACAGAGACTACGGGGCAAAATTATGGTTGTAGAGGGAGGGGCTGGGTAGCCCTGCATCATCAGGCTGCCCCCACCGGAATTGGAGGCAAACAAAGAACAAAAAGCAAGAGGCTGTGCGAAGTTAAATAAACATCCAAACCTATGACTTATGGATGGCAGGCACGCAAATCAAATAGATCAATGAGCCTGGAGGGTCAAAAGACATGGGCAAAAGAACATTCAAGGCAGTGGCAGGAGGGTGTTTTTTTTAATGGACGGTGGTGTCACAAGGTGTTGGTGAAGCAGTGAGTCATCTTAGCCAGCCAAAGGGAGTTTGTTGCTAGTGATGCAACTTCGTAGTCTAGGGTCGGGGCAGCAGTGCAGCCGCTGTCTGGGGACATCCAGGTTACCTCTGGGTAACGTGACCCAGTTCACCTTCCCCTCAAAACATAGTGTGCAGCTAAGGCGTGTTCCCGGTCTGCGAGGTGAAGTTGTGACCTTGTGTTGGAAAGGGCAGGGTCAGGTACACTACTTACTGGGTCCGATGAGTCTTGCCTTACGTCCCAGCAGTGCAAGAGGAGAGAGTGCTGCTATCCACGGGCAGAGTCCGGGCCCTTGATCAATGAGGTGGACCCTTAGTAAAAGGGGTGCTTCCTCCACAGCCGGGTCACTCTGGAGAGGTGCAATGCATTCACAGCAGCGAAGTTTATAGAAAGAGGCCTGAATGTTCCCCTTCTTTCACAAAATGACAGGGATGGTCAAAGTGGTGAGCGAGTGCCGGTAAACTCTGTTCCGCCAGTGGTATGCTGAGTTTTTTTCTGAACTATAGGCTCCAAGTGGAGCGTGGAGTGACAAAAACTCAGTGAACTGCGCGGGTAGAGCGGAGTTCACTGCCCACCCCTAATTTGGACCAAAGTTTATAATCTGCACTTTGACATTTTCTAGGATTCAGCTACAGCCCTGTTAGTGAAATTACCTGTTGGGACACAGTAACTGAATGCACATGTCAATTATAATTCCATACATGTTCCACTTATTATATTAAAATTTACTATTGAAATATTATGTAAAATCAGGGTTTCCTATTTGTTGAAAGAGGCTTATTGTGACAGGTCTGCCAGGAGGTTTTTGTTTGACCTCACTTGCTAAGCCTAAAGCCATGTTTTACAGGCCCACTCTGTGGATTGCGCAGTCAACAGGTGTCATTTAACTTTAGGGCCCTGGGTGCATTTTCTACACTTATACTAGCAACTTGTTGGCAAACATTCCAATCAAGTATAGGCCTATGTCACGATGTTTCTATGTAGAGATTAGCTACTTTACTCCTATTTAGAAAGGGTACTGGTTAACCGAATTCGATGTTTAGCAAATATAGGGTCCAGCAATCTTTGTGAATCGGGCTCATTATTTGCAAACTTGTGGCAACTTGATGTCTTTGGATTCTCTATGGAGCTGGGTGAAACATTAAATATCAGATTTTTAAGCAATATGCAGACAAATAAGTCTGTTACTCACCTCCATTTCATGCATTGCCCCTTGTTTTACTGATTGCACAATTATGTTGTTGCAGCATGCAGGCAGGATGTTATATGACAAACACAAGGAGATGATGGACGGAGCGCTGAAACTTTCCAGACACTCACCCCCAGTCACAGATCTGGGTTGAATCCATCATCGTTCTTTAGCTCACTTCGCCACCTCAGTTCAGACCCAGCTATATGCAAATCAGTCTTGGTTACCATGCTGAAAAGGCAGATTTGCTGCATCATTCTTATATCATTTTCTAGTAACATTTATATCTGCAATCTCCTAACTATCATCCTGTAAACTTCTTGTATGGAGTTGAAACTGTTCACCTATAATACCTTTTTTGTCGTAATCACGCTATATAACCTGCAAAACCTGCAAAATACATTTGTTCAATTCCACTAGTACAGCATCATGCCTGAAATGCTGCCCCATACGGCCAGTAGTAGCTACTGCCTGCTTAAGCAAGCAGAGTGTCAATGGGAATGTTAGTGAATCTCACTGTTCTTCACGAAGACACCATATACCATAAACCATAACAAATCTAGATGTTTAATGACAATGGTGAAACCAAATGGAGGATAAGTTAGCATTGTACCTTTTGTAATCAGTTAAAGTTTGAATGTGTTTCTGTGTTGATGATGAAGTTGGCAGAGTATGCCCAGATGTGTTTCCCTTGCTCACTTTGCCACTGGATCCAAGCTAGCCTGGCTGATGAGGGGTGTTACCCTGAAAGTGGTCCCAGGATGCTTCTTTCCTGTTCAGGGAAGACCTGGCTAGGCAGTTCGGGCTGGACTGTTCCCATGAGGCACAGGGTCGACTGATTTGCATATAGCTGGGTCTGAACTGAGGTGGAGAAGTGAGCTAAAGAACGATGATGGATTCAACCAGATTTGTGACTAGGGGTGACTGTCTGAAAAGTTTCAGCTGTCCATCCATCATCTCCTTGTGTTTGCTTTGTTCGCCCTAAGTTGGCACGGTATGCCCAGACGTGGGTCCCTTGCTCACTATGCCACTGGATTCAAGCTAGCCAGGCTGATGAGGGGTGTTAACCCGAAACTGGTCCCAGGATGCTTTTTTCCGGTTCAGGGAAGACCTGGCTAAGCAGTTCAGGCTGGACTGTTCCCTTGAGGCACAGGGTCACGACTGATTTGCATATATAGCTGGGTCTTAACCGAGGTGGCGAAGTGAGCTAAAGAACGATGATGGATTCAACCCAGATCTGTGACTGGGGGTGAGTGTCTGGAAAGTTTCAGCGCTCCGTCCATCATCTCCTTGTGTTTGTCATATAACATCCTGCCTGCATGCTGCAACAACATAATTGTGCAATCAGTAAAACAAGGGGCAATGCATGAAATGGAGGTGAGTAACAGACTTATTTGTCTGCATATTGCTTAAAAATCTGATATTTAATGTTCCACCCAGCTCCATAGAGAATCCAAAGACATCAAGTTGCCACAAGTTTGCAAATAATGAGCTCGATTCACAAAGATTTGCTGTGACTTTCTCTTGCAATTCTCCTGAATTCTAGGATTACGCAAGGATTGCTCAAAGCATGAAATAAACTTTATTCAAACACCAGTCTTTGTGAATTGGACCCAATATATCTTGGCAGTCTTTTTACATGGTAACATAAATGATTGTTTATCAAGAGTTGTCCTGGTAATTTAGCTTAATAAAAGAGCAGAGAAAACATCATCATTGCTATCGTATCATAGTCAAGTGCTATTCATTTTAAATATTTAGTATGATTCTATTTCACGAAAGTTTTTCCCATACAAGGGCATTCTTGGTATCTCTTAGCAGCACGTTCAACATTTAGTATACCAGCCACGTGTCATTCTCATAACTTTATCTTTTTCTGTGGCAAGAACAAACATTGGGAGCTGTTCTTCTCATGCTGCATTAGAACAGCACAATGACTCATTGCCCTTCATCCATTGCTCATAGGAGCCAGCTCCACCCCCAGATATGTTCGCTTGTTGAAGGATTACAAAGCAAATGTAAATATGTGACTCACGCAATACAGCAACATAGTTAAATAAATATTTCTAAATACCAAGGAGAAATGCATGTAGTTAATAAAAGATGTTATGCCTTCTTAATCTAGTTTATAAAGTAAATTCTTCACGTCTTGATGTCTTTTACTGTATTAACGAAAAATAATGTGCCAAAATTATTCATTGCATGAACTCTCAGACTCCGACCGGCATAATTTTGGAGATAAAAGTAACAAACTGAGCTGAAGAAGATGTAGAACTTCGAACATTATTTTTTTTTAATACAACGGAATAGTTCGAAGTTATCTTCCATAAATGCGTGAAGCGATTTATTTGAAGGAAGGATGCAAGCAGCTGGTTTCCATGTACACTCACTTTTTTCTTATACAGTATTGCCATTAATATGTTGGGGCATTCAGTTCTTTCAGAGGGCGTATGTTATATCAGTTTGTAGGCCCAATGTCATCACAACGGGAGTGCAGCAGGGGTTAATTTAGCCAGGCTCCGGACTTCGCAGGGTCCCACTACACTGACACTGCTCAGCTGAAAGGAGCTCAGCTAAGCAGACGTGAATTGTGTTTTGCTTTGGCCAGGAAGAGCGGAGAAAGGGTGGTAATGTACTGGCTTCAATCTTTTCAGAAGGAGTGCACTGTGTGCGACATTATTACATTTCTCTGTCACTTTGTTCGTTGGTTTCCACTACTCGGCTGTCTCAACCCTTGGTACATGCACTCCAAGCTGCAGCATACCAGGACAATGTTTTACCTTTTTTTCTGTTCTGTCTCATGAGCAGATGGAGAAGAGCTGGAGAAAAGTGGTGTAGAGCATGGCAAAGGGGCAGAAAAAAGGCAACAATTCTTCAAGGTTATCAAAGAATAAGTGTATGGGAGAAAGCCGTAGTGTTCAGAAGAGAGAGATGCAGATGCGGGAGCCATTGGTGCATGCGAACCCATGTCTTGTGTGGCAACCTCCTGAGTCCTAGATATTTAGTCAACAACATTTCATATTTTGGGACTGTTGAGCCCATACCAATATATATATATATATATATTATTTTTTTATTGAACAGATTGATAGGGTAATCAATAATACACCGAAAAACTAATCACTACATCATCAACAATGTACATCATTAATTGAGGCATTGGGTTCATATGGACATTGATCTAAATTTTTACTCCAGTCATACCGAATAAATATTATAACATTTTAGCAAAGTACAGACATGCCTAAGAATACCCATATTCTACAAATTTTAATAGCCATGTTATTCAAAACTTGAGAAAAGTACAATACATTAACATATTTTTTAATAAGGTGCAAATGTGCCTAGGATGTGTTTATTTTGATATTCCTATAAACACTATTTTTTAGCAGCTAAAGAAGGTGCATCCCTCCGGATTCCACTCTCTACCTATTTGTGCAAACTTGCTAAAATGCATCAATAATATACATCATGAAATTAAGGCATTGGATTCATATGGACATAGTTCTAGATTTTTTTACTTCAGACGTATATTCAAATGCATCATACCGAGACAATATTAGAATACTTTCGACAAAGTGCAACCGTGCCTAAGAATACTTCTATTCTAATATTCCTATTAACCCTATCATTCAATACTTAAATAAATAAAGTGAATTACATGCTTGAAGGGCCTGCCAAGTTATACAGTTTCCCTTTACCAAAAAATGACCCAGTTTTTTAAAGCCATTTGTATTCCAATACCTTAAATGACTATTTGGCATTTGTAGGCCCAAAACCTTGCATTCCCTAAGCTGCAAATATTCATATCCTGCAGACTGAGCATTCGCAGAGGAAAATGCTTGAAGTCTCCAACAATATTCCTGCAGTGTTTTATACCTTGTCTTTTTTGGAAATTTGACCATCTTGATAAATATCGGAAGCTGGGATTCGGCATCCTGCACCATCCTTTCCAAAAACAAAAACAATCAAGAGACCCCTTAGCGTCTATTGACCAAACTAATATGTCCATAAGAGAGGCTTCATAATATGTGCATATCTAAGGTAGTGCCAGTTCGCCCTGATTTATATTTAGCTGAAGCACTAAAATTTTAACTCTCGAGACCTTTTTCATTCCATATAAAACATCGAAAAAGAGCCTCCAATTCTTTAAAATAGGTCACTCTGATTATAATCGGCAAATTGGTAAAAAGAAAAATCAAGCAAGGGTAAAATAGGCATTTTTATCTAAGCGACTCACCCTATTATTGTAAGAGGAAGAAGTGACCATCTATCCAGTAAATCTTTGATCTTTTTCATCATCACTGTATAATTCAATTTATAGCGTTCTGTATAGCGATATGTTACATTTATCCCCAAATAACGAATTGGGTTGCGATTGGAGGCCTGTAGCTGAAAATATAAAGGAAGAGTGTTAGGAAAAGTATTAAATAAAAGCAATTCTGTTTTATTATGGTTGATTTTATATCCACCAATTGATTGGAATTGCTCATGTTCTGTCAATATTGACTTAATGTTTTGTTCTTCTGGCCTGAGGTAAAGTATTATGTCATCAGCAAATAGTTTAAGCTTAGACATTCCCGCTATCGGTGGTGCTGCACCCAGATTAGCCCTAATCCTAACTGCCAGGGGTTCGATAAAAAAGGAAATTAGTATAGGAGACAAGGGACAACCCTGTCTAGTTCCTCTGTTTATTTCGACCATTCCTGCTAAACTCGAATTCATAAATACCTTTGCCAGAGCCCCTTGATGTATATGTATATGAAGCATAATAATAAACTGAGAAGGAAAGCCATAATAAAGAGCATCCCAATTAACCAGGTCCAATGCTTTCTCAGCATCTACCATCATGATCAGTGCAGGAATCTGGTTCACATAAAAAAAATCCAGCGCATGAACTAAAAAACCAGTATTAGATGACATCAACCTGTCAGCCACAAACCCAGTCTGGTCCTTATGAATTACCTTCTGGGCTACCGGAGTAATAAGATTAGCCCAAATTTTCATTAAAGTTTTATTATCAGTATTTAATAAGCTAATCAGCCGATATGAGTTTACATCCCTAAGGTTTTTCCCTTTCTTAACAAAACTGACAATTGTTGATTCCTTAAAAATTGATGGAATCACCCCCTCTATTATAAAATTGAAAAGCTCCATCAAAAAAGGCATTATTTCTTTAGAAAAGGTTTTATAAAATTCTGTAAGAAGACCATCATTGACACAAGCCTTTCCACAAGGCATTGAGGCCAGGGTCTGTTGAATCTCTAATGCTATAATACTCACTTCTAATCCCTCAACTTGTGTGTTTTTCAATTGTGGTAATTTAATAGACTGAAAATAATTATGTATGGTCGTCTCATTTGAAGTCACATATTTGGTGGCATACAAATTATTATAATGCTGCAAAAAATGTTTAGCCCTGTCCCCAGCAGTGCAGTGGTACCACCCACATCTTCATCAGCAACATCGCAATGGCACAAGAGTCAAGCTGAGAGTACACCAAGGGGTCCAAGGCAAGAGAGTACTGCGACAAAAAAACGCGCATTGAGCCTAATATCTGGTCTCAAGAAGTCACCTGCATCAGTGCCACCAGAAAATAAAAAAATCCAGGCTACCATTCTCAGCATGTTTAGGTCAGCGGGGCAGTACGAACGCAACCACACAACGGCACATAAGTATAACGCAAACCTGGCTAAAATGTTAGCGCTGGACCTCCTCCATTTTTCTTTTGTGGAAGGGGTGGGTTTTCTTGAATTTGTTGCAGTCATCTGCCCGAAATGAAAGGTTCCTAGCCTGTCCTATTTTGCCAGAGTTGCTGTTCCAGCACTACATCACAACATGCTGGAATTGATTGGACAAGCTTTGCAGCAGAGTGCTGTTCATACTATCCACCTGACTACAGACATGTAGACCAGTTGCCAAGCCACTGATTACATGTGCATCACAGCACACTGGATCTCTTTTGTGGGGTTTAGAGAAAAGATATTTGCAGGTGTTGACACTCCTGAGATTTTTACTGCCACTCGGAAACATGCAACTGTAGCCAAGTTCGCCATGGAGAAATCTCATACTGCTGCAAACATTTTGGAAGACCTTGACAACAAGGTCTTTGAATGGCTGCAGCCAAGAGGGCTTAACATTGGTTTTGTTGCCACGGACAATGGCAGTAATATAGTTAAGGCCATGGCCGAGGGTGGCTATTTCAGGGTCCTGTGTTTGGCGCACTGCATTAACATCATTGTTCAAGACTTTCTGAAAAAAGAAGACAAGGTCAGCAACTTACTGACCACCTGCAGGAGAATCTGCATACATTTCAGCCATTATTTTAAAGCCGGAAAGCAGCTGAGGATCATTCAACATGATAATAGAATGCCAGTTAAAGCGCTCATCCAGGAGGTGCCAACACGTTTCAACTCAACTTATTACATGATTGAACGTCTGTTTGAGCAGGACAGACCAATCAATGAATATGTCATGCAAAGAGGGGATGCTACTGTGAAAGGCATGATCATTGAGATGGACCAATGGGGCCTAGTTAAATGCCTGACAGAGATGCTACTTCCTTTCGAGCTCTTCACACGTGAAGTCAGCAAGGAGGACTGTACTGTGGGCCAAGCTATCCCATTGTTGCACATGCTACAGAAACAGCTGAAGGGGGTGTCTGCAATGTATGCAAGTGTGGAGGAAAAAAGAAGCATAACCCTTTGCTTATCTGAAAATACAAGGGTGCAAAGAGGCATTGTGTGATCCAACCATGACATTTCTGCCACAATTCTTGATCCACGGTACAAACCATTACTGCACACTTTCATTCCTTTTTAAGACAGGGATGTTGCCAGCTAAAAACTTGGATAGCTGTGCAAGCCAGTCAGCTAGAAAAAGAACGGCCGGGAATTAGAGGCCCACTCCTCCAGGGCACAACAAGTACTGCAGGGCAGCCGGCTTCAAGTTCAACTTCAGAGCCTGAGGGCAGTAAGGTTAGCTCACAGCAGCCAAAACCACCAAGAAAAACATCAACAACAACAAGAACAGGAGCATCAGCCCCAAAATCGGCACAGGAATGGTTTCTACAGGCAGGGCTTAAGTCCAGTGCTGAGGCAAAGGCAAAAGAGGCGGAGTACCCACGAGCATTGAGCGGATGGTCCAGGCCTATCTGGATGACCCAACAGAGGTCTACTTTGATCAAAACCCATTGCGTATTGGTATGGGAAAAGTGCCAATGGCCAGTGCTCAGCAGGCTGGAGATAAACTTTCTGGCTTGCCCTGTCGCAAGTGTCTCTGCTGAGCGTGTTTTCAGTTCTGCTGGTGCCGTTCTGACAGTGAGAAGGACCAGTCTCTCACCCCGAAACATGGAGAGGTTAACCAAGATCAAAATGAATCAGCACTTTTTACCACCGGATTACACCATACCTGAAGTAGCACAGCAGGAAGATGATGACAGCAACTCAGGTCATGGAAGTATTGTTTTAGGCGACCTACTTCTGAGCAAACCACCAGAGTTCGAGGACGAGCTCTACTTCCCTGACAACTAGGCTCTTTCAATTTCAATTTCCAGTTACTTTCTTTCTTTCTTTGATGCTACAAAAAAAAAAAAAAAACAAGATATAGCTAAGGAACATTATTTACTTTATTATTTGTCTTTCTGGTTCACAAATCCATCCCCACTGTCTTACTCTTTTTATTGCCGGATCAGAGTTGCAACTGTGTGCAGTCAATGAAGAAGTAAAGTCCACTCCTGACTAGCCCAAAAGCCATTCCCCTCAAGCCGGACATTGTATTGCACGATGAGTGATTGTTGTTTGTTGTGAATGTCTATTCTAGGAAGTGGCTCAAGTCAATCTTTCCCTTCTTGTTGTTCAATAACAAAATTGTACTACTACAGGCCCATCCATTGCATTTTGTGTCGGGAGTGGACGAGTCTGGAGGACTCACTTGGGAGTCGGACACTGTTGGTACGGACTCGGAGTTGGACACCATGACCATACTCGCAGTCAGAGTCAGTACAAAAGGATCAGAGATGATTGATGGAATAACTCAGGGGGTGAGTGTGACTACTTAGAGAAATGCCACCAGAAGAAGATGGAATTTTTCAAATTCACTGAAACCAACTGATTTAGATGATTGATGATGACTTTTAAGTGGTCTAAAGGTAAACAACACAGACCAGACCTACATGTCTGTGTAGTGGTGGTGGGCGGTGAGTGTGGTGTGACTGACAGCGGTGCATTGATTTTTTACTTCATTTGGAAAATTCTATGTTGCTGTGTGTATACTATGTATGTGTGCTCAGTGCTGTCTGGCTCAAATCCGAAGCTAAGTGGAGTTTGGGTGGGGGTGGCCTGTTGTTGGAGATAACTGCCAGAAGCAAAGTCTGATTTAGCCATGCTGCCTCTGAAAGTCTTCTTGTTGCACTCCTTATGCAGTTTAACTTTTTGTTTTCACCTTGATTTTTCAATATACTTTTTGTTTTTCTATCTATAGGCCCTTTACTCTGCGCCATACTGGAAAAGCAACTCACACTTACCATACCAAACCGCATCCGCCAGGCACCCAAGATTTACGGGGGGACAGTCCAATAGGAATGCGGAGATGCAACTCCCAATTTATACAGTATCATATTTTTTTCTCTTCAATCATTACGACTGTGTGTGTTGTTTTTGTTTGCCTATTTTATTCCTACACATATTTTAATTGTATTTGCTATCTTTTTTAAGCCCGGTACAACAGAACATAAAT
This sequence comes from Calotriton arnoldi, assembly GCA_963921515.1. Taxonomy (NCBI): domain Eukaryota; kingdom Metazoa; phylum Chordata; class Amphibia; order Caudata; family Salamandridae; genus Calotriton; species Calotriton arnoldi. The sequence goes on from CAWUFW010017263.1 coordinate 109,526, forward strand.
ATAATGTATGTAACTTGGGTCTCTCTGGGGGCAGACAGACAATTGCATAATTAATATACTGCCCTGTACTTGTCAAGTGCCACTCATCATCATGCATGCATTTCCTTTTCCTCCCATAACAGATTTATGATGGTCGGCTGCCAAGATGAGTGTTGTCCATGTGTAGTGTTTGTCTTTGTCAAACCTTTCCCTCAAATCCCCCTTCCCAACCATTCATCAAACCCCTAACCCTCTTCCCCCAGGCTGTGTGATTTCTCAATAAACGTAACAATTTTTACACCATTAATTGATCACACACTTGGTGGGGCGGATGTGGTGAAAGCATCACAACTCAGTGCAGGGTGAGGAGGATCTTATTCTTAACTAAGCTCATATAGCCCACACTGGCAGTATATATTATATAATATCCACCCCAGCACAGTGTATGATATTTTTTTTCAGAGGAACATCTCATTGCCAGCACCATCATTTAGGCACTGTATTAATTTGCGTCTAAGGTTAAGCTTGTCCACTTCATACAGTTCGTAGTAGCTCAACATTGTTCTGATTATTTCGATGTTTCATTGCTTATTATACTCGCTTCTTGTGTCTGAGACTGAGTCTGTTCTAGTAGTCTAGTCTCTAATGACTGTCGTCAAGCTTGCATATAATAACGGCATTAACCTAGTTTTTTTTAATTTCAGTTTCTTAACTTCCCTTTCGATGAATAGTCCCCACTCTCCGGGTCCTTATCCTACAGTTCTAGTTCCCCTAGGAGGGGGTGGGACCATGCTTCAGTTCTGATGAGATATCCTTCAATATAAAAAAAAACACTAGCAATGCATGCTGCTACTACTACCACCACGATGATGGCACCTTGGGAGTCCTCGCTTCATCTAATCAGGTAAGAGAAGTGAACTGTGGATGATTGATCGTTGTTGAACGACAATCATTCTATACAATGGTAATTCACCCCCCAACCTCTCCGAGTCCTTAGGGGTTAATAATAATATATAGTAGTAGCAGAGTAGACTGCAGAGACTAGGAGGAGAGAGTAGTAGGTACAAGGGAGGGTACCGCATCACTATTTTGTTTACACTATCAGCAGATTTTTAAAACTGCCTGCGGCAAAGGCAGCAGTGAGAAGTAAAACAAACAATTAATAACCCCAACAATTCTTTTTTTTAAAAATCATTCATAATCATAAAATGTAAAAGTATGAAACGTTTATTATTCCCTGAACAAAATACCAAACCCACAACTGGCCCACCCCTGTCCCTAACCCCAACCAATGTCCAAGTAGTGTCCAAGAAATGTCCATAAGAAAAGAAAAACCCAACAATCCCCCAACTCCCACCCACCTGGAAAAAAACAGATTAAAAAAGGGGGTGAAGAGAGCACTAACGGCGGGTTAGGAGCTTCTCAAGTTTCCTCTCCACCCGTTCCTGCCTGGCTTCAATATCCGCCAGCCTTTGCATGATGCGGCACTCAAACTGGCAGAAATAAGGGGGAGCAGCAGTGCTGGTGGAATAGTCCGCGGTGACGGTGTGGTGGGTGTTGGGGCCTGGCTGGGGCCCGGGACATCTGCAGCAGCTTCTGCCTAATCCTCCAAGGCCACCAGCCGCTGGTACTCGGCCCTGATGGCCTCCATGTTCCACAGCCAGGTCCAGTCTGCAATCTCCTGCCTGCTCTGTGTTTTTGGAGCAGCAGGAGTAGCTACATATCAAGAAAGAAAAAAGACAAATTGTGAACAATGCTCTTAGCAAAACACATAGAAAATTATGCCATGGGTATGGAGGGAAGTTATTGATGATGGGTGGGTGGGAAGGATACATAATGTTGCGCTTGAAAACTACTGTGAGTATGAAATACCACCTCCTCAACCCTATGAATAAAAAAAAACTTAAAAAAAAACATTCCAGGCAAGTAAAGGTGAGATGAACACCACTACAGCAGAGCACAATAGTTCCTTATTCTTCTTCCCAAGGATTTTTACATTCATCATTGCATTGTTCTTCGAGAATTTTATTTTTTATTCTTCATCCTTGGATTTGCTACTCACCACTATTTAAGTTTTTTACATTCTCTCAATCCACTTTTCACCATTGAAACTACCCATCCATCCATATAGCCATCCATCCAAAGTTCCAAACATGGCTCTCTGTCTCACTCTAGTCTCATGATCTCAAGTACAAACCTTTCAGCAACATACATTTGTCATTTGCAATTTACCCACCGATGCATCCTTAAGTTTATTTCAATCAAAAGAAACCACCACAGGTTTCCAATCACCCACCCAGGCAGGCATCCGTTCACACATACACTTTTACCCACTGAGGCAAGCTTCCTTCCCGTATACCAACCTTTCATCCATCCTTCACCCACCCATGCATCCCAGCTATCAGCCACCTATAGTACCATTTATGCATCCAGCGCTTTCACCCATATCCTTCGCTTTGAGTCATATATATTAAATTTCATCCAACATTTCCCCTTCTATACTCCCCTTTTCTACCAACCCATAGTTAAATGTCTTGGTCATGAAACGTTCTCTGCTGAGTTGAAGATAGGAGCGGCCATTAGTTATTCAGCTCAACTCCAACTCCTGCTGTGTTCACCTGTTGTTCACAAGTCAACAAGACTACACCTTTATAGTGAGCTTATAATTATAATTAATTGTCAATAATAAGCAAGCAATATGACTTACCACCGCCCGCCACTGCCTCTGGCTCACCCCCTTCTGCTGCTGCATCTGCAGACCGGCTGGCGCTGTCTCTGCTGGTCGGTGAGGCTAGAAAAAAAAGATTACACATTTCTTAGATGCCAGATACACCTCCTTCTATTAATTGTTTTATAGTAAAATAAAAAAACACCACACACATCATTCACTACAATTTGGAAACATTACAGACAGTACCTTCTATCAAAAATATCAGGTTGGGCATTTTGTTGGTGGAAATTTTTAAAAAAGCCTTAAGGCCAGACAAGAGACAAACTGTTAAGGAGTGGCTGGAGCTATTGATTGATGAATCTGATGTTTTGAGAAAAAATAGCATATAGCCTTGGTTGACAAATGCAATGGGCCCATCATCCTTGTACTTCCTCTCAGACATGGTGCACAGTCATCAGTTCACCAACTGCTGCTAATAATACTAGGCCTAGCTAATAAGTAGACACAACTTTGGGGTGTCCAACGTGACCATTGCCACTCTCTTGTTTTAGTGATTAAGCCTTCTCATCTATTACATGCGTAGAATACTTTACTTGGGCAATGGGCATGCAATCTGCATGGCAGAGGAGTAGTAGTAGTAGAACTATGTGACCAATGGGTTCTCTGAGTCTTAGAGTACCACCACTAGGCGGTCCACAAAAGGATAGAGGGAAAGCTGACTGAAAAAGCAGAAGAAAGGAAGCTACAGACAGACTAGTAACTAGAGACAGTTTGACGTAAAGTAGAGAAACTTGAAATATAGGAAATAAGTAAAGAGGATAATGCAGGGATAACAAGAATTTAGAAATGAATACATCGAAGAGGATTTGAAAAAATAATATAAAATGGGTAGATGTCACATTATTCAAAAAGGAGCAGAAAAATTAGGGGAATAAATATATTAATGTGAACACCAGGAGGACTTACTGGGGCCAGCAGAGCCATTGGCCGAGGAACTCTGGGAGGCACCTCCAGCTCCAGGCCCCGAACCCTCATCCGTCTCAGCCCTCTTCTTGCCCCTGGATGCTGATGTAAAACGTAAAGACAAAAAAAGATTAGTGGTAATAAATAATATCTCCCCAAAATATATTTCACAGGCAAAGGCAATCGCAATAACATTGAACATTTCTATATCAGATCAACTAGTAGTAGTATATCGCGGGCCGTCCTATCCTATTCAAAATTTCCAAAACCTACCTACGTAGTCCACTCCTATTCCAAATTTAGTAAACTGCATTTTGGAATTACTTATAATAAATTGCAACAAATTATGATGTTTGCTTCTTCTCAAATCTCATTCACAATCTCTCAGTCTCAAGTCAACCCCTTTGACGGGCTAATGCACTAATAACTAAGAGCCTTATTATAATGATTACATTGATGCTGGGCGGACTCCATTGCGGTTCTGGAACTGCCCAACCTTAGGTCGGCGCAGAGGTCACGACGACCGCACTAGTCTATTACGAATGGATGCGATCGCCCATAGGCCATAGGGCGGTCGCAAACCTCCATTTCTCAATGGAAGCTTGTGTGGCAGGCAAAAAAGGCTTGCAGCACAAGCTTCCATTGAGAAATGGATGTTGTTGTTCTCAAACATCCCTGCACCGTCCGTGTGGCATTGGCATGCGCCATGGGGTTACAAAGTTACACATAACTATTTACAAAACGTCTTACATAATCATCACTAATCACATCAGCCCAAGCGAGCAGCAACAAGTATGATTCAATAACTAGGTTAGGTGGGTAGCGCCAAGTAAGCTAAGTACCTGTATAGAATAACAGACTATTACATAATATTTGAAAACTTAACTTCCCTGAATGTGAGCAGTATGCTTGCTATTATTTGGGAAAGAAATATTAGCTATAGCATAGAACACACAAGTAATATTAAAAATTAATAATTGTAATAATTACTCACCTAGCCCCGCAACCTCAACTCCTAGCAGGTCCAGCAGGTCGTGCTCTCGGTCCAGGATGTCGGACCAGCGGTGCGCCAACTGCTGTGGGTGCGTCGGACCCCAGAGCAGCGGTAAACTGCCCAGCACACCCTTGCCCAGCGCTGCTGGCGCTCCTGCATCCCGTACCTGGACACAGGCCTGCCGCCTGCTGCCAGGGTGGAGGGGAGGTGGCGCTGGATATAAAAAACTAGCGCTGCCACCTCCACCTCAGAAAACAGGGCAAGGGGCTGCACCGCTGCCTGGCGCCACCTTCCGCAAGAAAGGTGGCAGTGCCTTAGTGCGCCCTTATCTGCCATGGGGCTGGGGAGAAAGAAAGAAAAAAAGAAACGGGGAACAAGAAGGAAGGACTGGTTAATAATACGGAAGTAGGAAAGCTAAAGAATAAAGTACAAAACTCACCAAAAACACACAGTAAAGTAGAAAAAAACCCACAAATGCACACTTAGAAAGTCAAAGGGTAAGATAATACATAAAAAAGATGGGAAAAAAAGTTTTAAAAGGCAAGGATTAAAGAGATTGAGGAAGGATGAAAAAGTAGGCCCCAGCACCATAAACAGAGTAAGAAATAAGATGGCCGCGCCCATGTGTGACCATGTGGTGCAGTTCACGTGATATTTCCACCCGAACACGTAATCCGCGTTGACATACAGTGGAAACGTCACGCGAATGGGCGGGACAAGCAACTCCACCAGCTCGCGGAACTCCGCGTAGTGCAGCGGAGTTTTGGTGCAACTGCGCAGAATTACGCGTATCGCCGCTACGTGAACTCCACCCAGGCTTAGTTATAGTATACGACCTTTCTGGGTGCCATGGTGGTGCACCCTGGGTGAATTACCCATCCCCCTATACCCACCATTAACACATTTATTATAACTATCAATTTCCACTTTTAGCTCTCTCTTTTTCTTCTTCTAAAAGCCATATATTTAACTGGAAATCTTTTGCAACAGCTCCTGGGCTTCATCTAGGCTAGCTAACATACAAAATGTTCCTTTCACCAGAACCCTTAATTTAGATTGCTTGGCAATTGCTGCCCATGCACACTGTGGTTTAAACAAATGTAATAACTTTACAAATTCCTTCCTCCTGCCTGCTGCCGCCACCGACATATCAGAGATGATATGACAGCAAGGTACTTCATCAGCAGAAAATTGTTTCTTGTGAATGGCTCTGGTCAGGATCCGCTCTCTTATGTGGAAGTCCACAAAAGTTACCAAAATTGTCTGAGGCAGTTTTGAGTTAGGATATGGCTGAGACCATATGTGCCCGCGTGAATGTATGATCCCCTTGGTATTCCAGCAGAACATTATTTTTAATGAATGTCTCAATGCATTGAAGGGCTTGCCACCCTACACATCCTTCCAGAACTCTTATGAGGTGTAGATTGGAGCGGTGTGAATGATTTTGTAACATGCCGATTTTATTTTCCGATGAAGATTTTCCTTCCTTGCTAGGTTGACTTGTTGCTGCATGACATTCATCTGGTCCTCCAGCTGCGAGATCCTTGACTCAGCTTCCTGCATTTCTGCGGGGAACCTACCCACTGCTTCTTCAATTTTGGACAAATGTTGGTGCAGGGATGCTATTTCACTTGCTTGTGTTACTTTTAATTCTCTAATTCCGTTCAGAATCAAGTTCAGCATGGTCTTTCTATCCCACTGCACAATAGCCTCCTCTCCTTGCTGCAGTTTTAAAAAGTGCATCTGTTAGGGTCCATCTGATTCTGAATGTGCTTGATCTTGCTGCCCTGTATTCGAGACCGCTACAGGAGGCTGAGACTGTGCAACCATCACAATTTTGCGCTGGACAGCGGTGAATTGCAGAATATCTTCGTCTTGCAACTGAGCTATCAGCTTTGGGCTCTACTGGAGGTTGTGTATCCAGAGGAAGCCCAGATTCAACATAGGGGGAAGGCACCTGAGGTGTAATGGATGTTATATTCCCTTTTGCAAAGAGCGGGTACTCCGACTTGACTTGGGTCAAGCTGATGCTTTCTTCATTGATGTCTCCATGTGGTGGATTTTTTTCCCCTTCTTTGACCTTTTTACTTTCCCCCTTCTCTTCATCATTCTTCTGCTGCCCGGCTATTCTCTGACCAGAGATTGGCTGTCTCACTTTGTGTGGGGGATTCTTCCCCTAGCCCTCCTTCTAATGCCAGCAAATCTTGTGAAACACTTTTCTGGGCAGCCCCCACAAATCCAGCCTCTGCTCCAATATCCAATATGCCTTCCTCCGAACTCAGAGGGCTTGACCCTATTACTGAACCTTGGTGAGATTTTAAACTGAGCTCTGCTCTTGCTGCTGCCGATGCTAACTTAAAAAAAAAAATTAAACTTTATTTTCAGTTTTTTGCATATTGCAGAATATCAAAGTATAACATAACATGATTCGTTACCAACATATTACCTTATTTCGCTGTTATGCATGCATACAGTTGAATTATCATATCTACTGTATATTGTCTTTTAACACATGCAGCCTGTTTATATGGCTTGTTTGCAACTTGTCTACCATTAAATGTTAAACAATTTTGGAATACATGTACATCGTCTATGTTTTTAGTGTGATACTGGTGTTCCCTGCTCACCCAGTTCCTCCTCCTCATTGTCTGTTGTTAGTAAGTAGGCCCTCAGTGGTTGCTGTGAGAAGTTGGCCTGGCATATGCTGTCCACTAATTATAGTGGGCACCTTGCACCAGTCCAAACAACCCCTTATTGGAGATAGGTTAAAGACAACCTTTATTGAAAGCTATCCTAGTGGTAGCTATGGAGAGCAGCCTTCAGGCTAAGTCTTGAAGGAATGTAAAGTAGCTTGTTTTACCAGTCTATAATCTCTTGAGTGACCAAATGAAAGAGGACCACACCAGGTATATATTCAAAATATATGTATTTATTGCTAAACACACCCCTCTAGTCTCTTTATGAGGCTAGAGTTCGAAGTACATAAATTCTATGTTAGTTATCTACAGTAATAGCACAAATACACGTTTGAGCCCTAGGGGCGTACCAAACCATATACCAATAAAGTGGTATAAGAACCACGACTGAGCTAGACACAAGGCCTAGAGCCTGTAGAAGTGCTTGGACCACAAGGAACCACCCAAGGTAGTGACACAGGGGACCCACGGGGACGCGTGCAGTGTATGAACACAGCCGCGAATCGCCGTTAACTTCTATGGGGAAAGTCGAGATTTGAATTTAAAAGAAAAGGGACACTTAGAGGAGGACTTGGAGCAAACCCTTTGAGAACTAGGCTGTTCTAGTGTCAATACCCACGGGAGCACCGGAGTACTGGAGTTACCTCACCCAGGGGAGCCGGGTGCATAGGTGTCTTTCGGGGTCGGGTTTCGTCGTCGCTTTCAATGGCGATCTGCTGCAAAGTGCTGCTGGCGGCCAAGTCGAAAGTGTTCGGGTGGATCCAAAGGTGGATCGAAGATTTGATGAACCTGAAAGCAGAGGGGACAGAGTCTGGGTCACTAGCCAGTGACCAGGAAGGCGATGAGCAGATGCCGACCGATGTCGTGTGCTTCAAGTAGGTTGACGGTCGTCTTGACTCTTCAGCCACGAGGTCCAGGAGGCAGCGACGATGACCAGGAGCTGGATTCGAGCTGTCCCACAACGTTTGTCGATTGCAGGGGTATCGGCGACCGGATTAGACCCAACAAGCCTTGGCAACGGCAAGCCTCGTGGAAATGGAAGAAGGACGATGTTGCAGACCAACAAGGTCTGGGGGACTCACCCAGCAAGGGTAAGTCAGGGCATGCCTGGAGCAACCAGGGAGCCCAAGCAGAAGAAGATTGGCCTTCGGGAGGGCCTACTAGCCAACGGACTAATGACAGCAAAGGAGCCTCGAGTCAACGCACGTGGAGCTGGCTCACAGGACACTCGTGGAGTGGAGGCCAGTGATCTTCAGTGCAGTTGGTGCTGGAGGCTGGGGCTACTTGAAGCCCAAAGCACTACTTCGTGGGAGACCCAGAAGAGGATGCACTTGCAAATGCGATTGGTGTCCAGGGGTCACAGTTCCACGTTACCCACGACAGCTACGGGCCTCAGCTATGCTGGAGACTCAGGGCAGCCTCAGCAAAGTCTGGAAATCCACCTCTGGTGATGCAAAGACTTCGGCGTCCGACGGGAGCTTCAGCGATGCAGACTGGACAATTGCTTCTTTGGTGCCTGCCAAGCAGGGGAGTCACTCCTTGACCCCAAGGGAGATTCTTCAGTCCTCTAATCTTAAAGTAGAGCGTCGAAGGTCCAGGATTCTGTGTCAGAGTTTCGTCCAGGTAAATCTAAAGTCCTAAGGACTGGGGTCCCATCCTTATACTAAGGTAGGGGGTTGGACATACTCTGTGGCCCCACCTATGGGAGGGTCAGGGCAGAGGGGTGGTTACACCCCTTTCCCTTTGTCCAGTTTCGCACCAGAGCAGGGGCTGGAAGCCCCTGAGCTGGTTTGAACTGGGGTATGCACAGGGACACCAAATGTGCCCGCAGTGCAGGACTTCAAAGCACCAGAGAGTGCTCCCGCCCAGCCCCAATACACACTATCCTGTCTGGGGAGGTGGTTACACCTCCCTGGGACAGGAAACCTATTGTCCAGGCCTCCCCTGCCGGAGTTTCGGTCAGCAGCAGGAGGCCAGACTCGTGTCTGTGGCAGCGGCATCCATTTTGTGATGCCAGGGCTCTGGAAAGTCAGTACCGGGTATACCGGTGTGTACATGTCTCTCCCTCTAGAAGGGTGGAATGCTACCCCCGCCGCCAGAACTGGCGGGGGGTAGTATTCCAAGATGTTTGACACCAAACACGACATGTTTCCGTGCAGCCATCCCAAAGTTAGCATTTAACGCGAGGTTATAATGCGCTTAAGAGTATATGGTCGGGATGCACTACAAACAGCATCAGAGAAGGGTCTCCGAACGCTGCAGAGGGGCCCAGCTCATGCAGGGGCACCCTCTCACATAGGAACCACGCACTCTGCCTTCAGGATTGATAAGGCCTGCCATAGTAGTGACTTATAGGTTTATATGTGTGTATGTATGTAGTGATATAGGTAGCCTATATCACAGTAAGGGGTGCATGCACCACCTTACCCAGGCTGCAGTAGCAGACCTGTGGTGTCATTTTGGATGGCCTTCCAGGGGTGGCACAATACATGCTGCAGCCCCTGGTAGGCCTCTGAGGTACCTATGCCCTGGGTACATAGTATACCATATACTAGGGACTTAAAAGGGCACTCCAGATTCCAATCAGAGATGTGCCTAAGGCACATGGAAACCATTTTAAAGAGGAAGCAGCTAGGCTGGGGTTCTGATTAGCAGGGCCCCAGCCAGACTAAGGTCGAAAAACAGTGAAGCATCAGCAAAAAGTGGGGGTACCCATGTGAAGCAGATCCTACTCTCCTACAGTTGCCAAATATACCGGGGTCTGGATGTAATTGGTTGCAGGTTAGCGTAGATCTCGCTGTTTGTATCACAGTACATCAGGCTCTTAAGCCAAGCATTTCTGTGTGAGAGTCGCTTACTCCCCCATCGTATAGCGAGCTCTCTTTTTGCTAATAGCAGTGCTATGGTCTTATATCTGTGCACAGTTTTTTGGGAGCTCTCGGACATAGCCCAGTAGTGCTATCAGCGGAGTAAGCTCTACCTGAATCCGAACCATAGTTGACAGTGTTTGAAAAATATCACACCAATATGCGGCCACCTTATGGCACGTCCATGTCAGATGTATAAACTCAGCCAAGGGGGCCTGGCATTTAGGGCAGCTATTCGAGCCACTATGGTCTATCCTATGGAGTTTAGCCGGTGTGATGTAGGCTCGGCGGAAGAATTTAAAATGTATTAGCTTGTGTCGGTGGTTCATGGATATGAATTTGATCTGTGTACAACAGCTGGCCCACACTTGGTCGGATAAGGTGTGCCCCATGTCCCGTTCCAATTTTCCTCGGAGTTTTTTATCTTGAGCAGGGATTAGCGCTATACTTGTGTGATATACATCATCTTTAATCAATAGTGTTAATGGAGGGAACGCTACAGGTTCTAGTGGATAGGATGGGATTTGGGCCTTGAGCTCACTCTGTAACCGGCTTCACACAAAGTGTTCAATTGGAGGAGCATTACTGAAGCGTGCATCTCCTGTCCACGAGAAAATGTGCCCCTCTCGAGATAGGTCTCCAAAGGTGTGCAGTGAGTATGTCGCTAAGGTGCGTTGTACTAATGTCTCTTGTGTAATGGGTATCCAGGGGGTTGGCCGTCAGTGGGATCGCTAGTGAGTATAGCAATTGCCCTCCTGTTTTAAGTAACAGTCTCATACATGCCCAGCTGGTGGTGGAGACTGTTTGTATGTCTTGCGGGTCAAGTGGTAGTCCCTCCGGTAATACCGCCTCCAGCCGCAACGCCATTCCTGACTCGGGTCTGATATAAGGTAGTCTTGTGTGCGGGTGGTACTAATGTCTAGCAAAGCTGCACTGTGCCACCAAATAATATATATGGGGGTTAGGGACTCCAAAACCACCCCTCTCATACTGTAGTGTTAATGTGGTCCAGCCTATGCGTGGTCGTCTTCCCCCCATACGAGTCTAGTTAGTGTGGATTGGAGCGTGGCGAAAAATGTATTCGTTAGAGGTATGGGAATGTTCTGGAATAAGTAAAGGAATTGGGGCAGCACAATCATTTTAATGAGTGCAACACACCCCGCAAGTGAGAGCGGGAGCTGGATTCAGTGCTCCACGCGCTCCCCAAGCTTGACCATGGCAGGACTGTAGTTAAGTCTCAGTACTTGATCTTTTTCAAGATGCACATGTATTCCCAGGTATTTCGTGGTTTCTTTCCAAACCAGGGGCGTCTCACAATCTAATGAGCGTATTATGGCCATGAGGGGGAAGATTCCTGATTTGCCTCAGTTTATCTGGAGGCCTGACAAGGCCCCATATCTCGTTATTTCATGGAGCAACAGTGCCAGATTCTCGTTAGAATGCCGTATGTAAAGAATAATGTCATATACGTACGCTGTGACTGACCAGTAGCGGGCCGGACTTGAATTGCAGCCCTCTATGCGGGTGTTTTACTTGTAAATGTCTCATTAGGGGTCCAGTGCTATAATGAACAGCAACGGCGACCGCGGGAAACCCTGTCTGGTACCTCGTGATAGGTGAAAAGTTGATGTGATTGTGCCGTTTAGTCAGATACGTGCCATGGGTTGTGTATACAACAGCCGAATTAGTGCGGGGAACCCAGCTGGTATCCCCAGTTTTTGCAGCACAGCAAGTAGAAAATCCCACTCCAGCTAATCAAATGCCTTTTCGGCATCTAGCAGAACAGCTGCCGCTGGAATGGAGGGATCAATTCTGTTTATGACCGCAAAGAGGGAGCGTAGATTCAACGCCGTGGACCTATGTGGGATAAACCCAGATTGTGCAGTTGAGATTATTTGCTCCATGAGGAGCGAGAGGCGGGTGGCAAGCATCTTTGAAAAGATCTTATTATCTGTATTTAACAATGACAGTGGACGGTATGAGCCGCATGACTCCGGGTCTTTCTCTGGCTTTAAAAGCCGAATAATGACTGCTTTCTGGAGTGTGGGGGGGAGTATACCCACCTCTGTGGCCTCATTGTATATCTCCAAAAGGTGGAGTGCTAGCAGGTCCTTATCGGCTTTATAGAATGCGCCCGTGAAGCCGTCCAACCCAGGCGCCTTCTTGCCATCCAGCGAATTCAACAGCCTGCTGTATCTCTTCTACAGTGAAGGGTTCCACTAAAAATTGTTGCTTTGCATTAGATAACCACACCATAGCGATCTCTTCTAGATACTGCGTACGATATTGTACATTCGGAGGGAGTCTGGAGGTGTATAGTTCTGTGTAATAAGAGAGTATAGTGGCTTGGATACCCGCTGTGTCATCGGCTAGAGTGCCATTGGCTTGTTTAATCCCTGAGATATATGATTTCCCACGTTGGGATCTCAGCAGATTGGCCAGCGTTCTCCTTGGTCTTTTCTCTTCCCCATAGTGCCGGACTGTGGTGTATTTCCCTAGATAATGGTCCTCCCTCGTAGCTGCTTCTTGAAATTCTGCCAGTATGCAGCATGTCTTTGGGTATATTCTGGTGTCCGCTGCTCTCGTAGCGCTTGCTCTAACTCTGTTAGCCAGTGTTCTATGTGCGTGAGAGTGGTGAGTAGGTTTTGTAGGATACCCGAGTATTTGGATATGCAAACCCCTCTAGCATAGGCTTTAAAGGCATCCCATAGTTTTTCCCATGTGTCCAAAGACCCCGTGTTGGTCTCGAAGTATTCCTCTATGACAGTACGCAATCCAGCATGAAACACATTGTCCTGCAGGGCCCTGCCCGGGAATCTCCACACTCTCTCAAACCCCTCCACCCTGGGGACCCGTAGCCTGAGCGTTACCAGGGAGTGGTCTGACAGCATACGTGGTAAATGCATCATAGCCCTCACCCATGGTAAAAGGCCAGGGGTGACCAACCAGTAATCGAGCCTGGTCCATGTGTCATACTGTGTGGAGTGGTGTGTGCATTCTCGTTCTAAGGGATCACGCCTAGGCCACACATCTGTTAGAGACAATGCTTCACATAGTTCTTGTAATGTTTTTCTCGTGCCCAGTTTTGGGTAGGGGTTTCGGGCAGTGCTATCTAATTCAGGACGGAGTAGCATAGTTAAGTCACCTCCCATACAAATATAGTCTGTGTTCAAGTATTCTAGAGAGGTCTGCAATTGTGTATGAAATTCTGGGCTATCGGTGTTTGGAGAATATATGTTCACAAATGTGACCCTCCGCCCCAGCAGGTGACCTGTAACCATGAGACATCTCCCTTCTGAGTCCTCATGATTATGCAATACATTAAAGGGCACATTTTTATGAATTAAAATTGCGATCCCTCTGGCATATGAACTATAGTTTGGGAAAAAACCATGTTGGCCCCATGCAGTGGCAAAGAGTTGGAAGATCCAGGGGGAAGGTGGATTTCCTGCAGAAAGGCAATATCTACCTGGTGCCGTTGGACATAACACAGGACAAGTTTACCTTTGCGTTGGTTGTTTAGTCCACGTATATTCCAAGTCGCTAGTGTTATGTGTGCAAATGATGTTATATCAATGTGTTTTGTTGTCATGTTTTGTAGGTGGACGTATGCATGTCTGAGGCTGTAGCATGTATCCATGGAACTGAGATATGGTAACAACATCAAGTCCCAACGGGGGACAATTTTCCCAACCCCTCAGCCCCCACCCATCCCCAGAGTATCGGTTCCTAGGACATCCCTTCCCTAGGGGTAACGTAAGACACAATGCATGAAGAATTGTCAACTTAAAATCCCCAATTAAACACACTATATGCGTAATCACACATAGGGGGGTGGCAACACTCCTTCCATCTCCCCAGCAATATAAGGATATAAGTTAGAATATTACAAGCCTGGTGCCACCAAATGGTAACCCAGGTGTATCAGCTGTATTTGATCCCACAGTTAATGTTAATCCTCTCTGTGTCTTGGGATGTAGGCGCTTATAGTTGGGGCTGTGGTCCATCCTAAATCTTGTGTTCAGTACAGGAGCCATCATCTGTCGGCGTGGCATGCCTCGAGGTCTCAGTATCATCTTTAGGGTGTTTGTCACAATCTGTCGAGTAGCGTCAGCAGAACTCCTGTGCAGCCGCTGGTATGTCGAATATGCGCGGTTTGCCCTTCACATCCACACAGAGGCACGTCAGATAAATCATGCCATATCATAATCCCATATTGCGAAGCATGTTCTTCACTCACGTAAACTTATGTCTGGCCTCTTGTGCTATTGCTGCGAAGTGTGGGAACATACTTAACGTTGTGCCCTGCCAGCTAAGCGGACCCTTTTTGCGTGCCAATCGCAGTACTGTATCTCGGTCTCTGAAATTCAGTAATCAGCCAATCAGAGGCCTGGGGGTTCAGCTGGGGGCAGGTTGAGCCCCCAAGGAACGGTGTGCATGCTCTACCACAAATGTAGCTGCGAAGGGGTCTCTCCCGAAGAGATCTAAGAACAGGCACTCAACAAACTGGTCAAGCCGTCTGGTATTTGTACTTTCTGCCAGCCCTAGGATACGAATATTATTTCGCCTGCCTCTCGCTTTCAAGTCCTTATTTTTCAGGGCCATTGTTTTCATGATTTGTTCTAGTCTTTCCAATTTCTTGGTTGTTTGTGCTGCCCTTTCTTCCAAGTCTGAGATCCTGCCCTCTGCCGCCTCTAGCCTGTGATCGTGCTTTTCAATGCGATCACTCAGGGCACCCAGCCATCTCTCCAGTACATCAAAGAGACCCTCCATTGCCCAAAAGCCTGAGCATAGCTCTCTCAGTAGTGCATACTGACTCACTGGCTGCCCCAACGCTACTTCTTGTTCCACTCCCCCTTCCGCCATCTCGGCCCCCTGTGCTACCGCTGGAGTCTTGATTTTGTCAAACATGAGGCGATGCTGTTTTGGATCACCTCACACCATAGTACAAGATCGGACTCACTGTGTTCGGGGGAGAGAAATATGGGGTGCAAGTGGTTTCGCCGAGCCCTCAGCTTATCCCCCTCCGGTGCCTCGCCACCCTCTGTGCCCGCACGTGGGTCTATGCCACACCCAGGGTGGTATTCATGCTGTCTCTGTTTTCAATGCGGCAGTAGGTGTGGGAGGGGGATCCGTACTCAGTATATTATATAGCTGCCTTACAGGTTGTGTATGGGGTCCCCCGTAGCCAGCTCCGGTCCAGTGGGCGGTTTACTGCCCTCCACGGCTTATGATGAACAAAAAAAAGGGGGAGGCGGTCGGAAGGGGCTGATCTCCAGTGCTGTGCCGGGAGCAGGGGCTGTCGTTTATTGTCAGGACAGCATTCCTGCGGCCTATCAGCTGCAAGGCTACGCAGGCAGCCGGCCTGGCACGTCTCCTCAGCTGGTCCCCCCAGGCTCACCTGTGGTCCGTGTCACCGCGGGGCCTCCAGGGGGGTGGGGGGAGGACGGGCCACGCTTACCTGGCTCCCGAAGGGCAGCACCTCTCCTTCCCTCCATCACCTCTTCAAGGCTTCAGCAGCAGCTCAGCGTATCTCCGCAGCACAACCTCGGTTGAACACCATCCGACAGACCTCAGGCCCCGTCTCAGTAGGCAGGCAGTACCTCTCGAACTCCGTGGTTCATCTCCAGTTAGCCTATCCCCTCACGATGGTTCACCCCAGTGGTCGAGGCACTCGGGCCCGCTCAGTCCCTGGCAGCCCAGGATCATATCGCGCAGCCTACCACGCCAACAGCTGCGCGCCACAGATGCAGGCCTCTGTCTCAGTGATGTCGCGACTGGGGGCCTCCTTCGCCGTTCCGCAGTTCAGTGCTCCATAGGTGTTGTGTATAGCCCGCATGTACAGCCCGTCACACTACCATATCTGCAGGTAGGCAAAGACTGTAGGGTTAATCAGTATTGTTGTTGGAGTCGGCGGAGCTTCAAGCTTACGCCGCCATCTTGGTCGGCAGCCTAGCCTAGCCCCCCCCCTGCTGATGCTATCTTCATTTGGGCTGCTCATGTTTTTGCTTTAAGGGCCATAGCAGTATTCAAATTGCTTCCCTATTATGATGGAATGCAGGTCTCCCCAGTTACGGCCTCAAGTTAAGGGGGGAAAAATCTAACCAGCGACCCACAATCAGGACACCCTACAAATGTACAGACATTCGCTTGGTTACTTACCCCCTGGTGTGAAACCTGGTGGCTTACTCCCTGTGCAACCTCTAATATCGTGGGGGGGTTCGCAGAGATAAGGCCTCCAGCATCTCTCTCTTTCTTTTTTCCCCCTCTGCATACAGAAAGGTATCTTCAGTCAAGAGCAGTGCTGGAATTGTTTTCTGCTGGCTAATACTTTAATGTGGACTGATGTTACTCTTTTTTAATGGGCTATGCCGTTCACCCGAGCCATAAAGAAAAAGAAGCTCCCATGTAGGCTCCAAGCCGGGAGCCATGCCACTGCTCTGAAACTAGGGCCACACTGCATTCCACTCTGACGTTGTCCAGAATGCCGTACAGACCCCGGTTCTATTCCTTCAGCGGCCTGCTGCTTGCGAGGCAGCGACTCGGCTGCATCCCAGTCACGTCCCGGGATCCTGGAGCTCCGCAACCCAGGAAGCATAAACTGGTGTAGTGCAGCAAATTGTGGGAAGGGGGAGGATCTATCACCTAGTGACAGTGCATGTGGGATTGCATGCCAGCCCCTCACACTGCATCAATCTAGCCCATACCAATCATTGAAAAGGAAATCTGCAAGGGCCAGAACCGAAGTATGTATAGCTAAACTTGAGTAATGGTGTTTAGATATTAAGTACCTTTGTAGCTATGGAGACATATATGAAAGGGAGATGTGCTGGTGGAGGGAAGAGAAAGAAAGAGAGGTGTAGAGGAGATGTAACTGTGAAGAAGAAAGGAAGAGAGCATTGCAGCCGAGGTACAGGCTGGTCTATTTATCAATACAGTAAAAAAAACCTGCCTTGTATACTGCACAAAATGGTTTAGGAGGGCCCCACCAAATTGTATACCCTGGGTCAGTACTTAACTTGGAAAAAATGAAGTTAGGGGGCCTTCTCAGGAAGCCACTACAGCTTGCACCACCCATTGCCCTTGCCAGCATTGCCACTGGCAGTATCCATACAAGTACTAACCATCACACTCCTACAAGTGTGACAATGCAGTCTATTTCATGCCACCAAACGTTATGAGAATGGCATAGGCGGCAGGTATTCATTTTTAATGTATATTGAATTATTAAACACTGTTGTTGTGCTCATCTCAAAATAAGGAGGACAGCACCGCCATGTGGGAGACTATCATTTGTGCCCAGAGTTGGGAATTAAGTGCCAGTGTTGAGCACCAGAATACACTGATACAAATTAAGCACTGCCTGGGACTCAAAAATGATGTCCTACTGCAGGCCACTTGTTCTCAATCAACCATTTAGATTTAAAATCTGATTGTTTTCCAAGGTAGTTCATGGTTGTTAAAGAAGCATATAGCCTGGGGGAACAAAGGAGAAAGTGGGTTCGCAAATGTTCTTGGTGTGTCATTTTGATAAATTGGGTTATACTGTATGTCAGGGTTCCAACTCTCAACACTGCATGTCCCTATAATGTGCAACTTGTGCGCTAACAACCATGGTGGATAACTAGATCCTTGGTTTATTAAAGAATGCCCCCCCTCCCTGGGGTTTGTGAAGTGCTTTACTGAGGTTTCATGATTTAAACATTATTTTGTATTGCCATAAATATCCCTGGTGGCAGTGGTACGCTTACAATGAATAGTGTATTTGTGGTCCACTGTTTCTGTAAAATATCCCTGGTGGAAGTGGTTGCACTGAAACAGAACTCTGCACAATCTAGAAAGGCACACAGCCGTTTAGACATGATTGCAAGAGCATTCAGCAACATGTTCTAACGGCCACAGCCGACTACACACAGGCACTTGAGCACCTGCTTCATCGGCCCGACATGCTTCTGGCTGCCATGTGCAAACTTGACTATAAAAGCCACTTCCACGTGCACGGTAGTGCTTGGCCTCCTCACATGATGCACTCCTTACCTGCTCATGGCTCCTGGCTGTCACAATGATTTTCAGTTAACAACTTCTCCCTCTCTCCTTGATTGGCAGCACGTTCAGCATCTGGATCTTCGTGACCTTCCGCTTCATGCAGGTTCCGCTTCCTACAAACGTAAAGGGACAAAGAACAAAACTACGTAAACAAGGTTTGATGCAAACGCATAGCGCAGTGTGCCATCCCCAGAATCATAAACCTCGCGCCTTAGAGAGTCGCATGATGCAAAGGTTGTAGTTATTGGCATTAGAACGCTATTGTTGGCACTACAGAGACTCGCAAAAAAGACAAAAGAGACAGTTTGTGATGTATGCCATTATTGCGCTTGCGCTATAGCAAAGAGACGTACATGATAAAAGAACATGAAACGCTATTGCTAATGCTACAGAAAGGTGCATTTTGAAGTTCAGAGGATTATTGTATAAGTTTGGAACTGTATAAAACATTGTCAAAGAACTTATATGATTATTATGCAACTTGTGATGATGTCATAATGCATCCCATGCTTTTTTGTTCATTATCATAATTCAAGAGAGTGTTCCATGATATGGCAGACAATTCAACCACTCCAAATGTTCCGAATCACAAATTGCAATTAATGTTGTATACTCCATGAACCCTTCAAGCATTCAAATCCTAAGAAGAACAGGGTGTAGTTTCTAGGAGATGCCCTGTGCCATTAGGGGTGAGATACTGACAGCTTTAGACCAAGGTATAATATGAATAAATTCATGAAGAGGCAGAGTTCATTGTTGAGTTTTCATTGACTGATTCCCAGTTCAGTATCTCTGCAACATCCTATGGTGCTGAAGCAGATTAACAGTGATCAGTGCGGATGCAATTGCACAGTGACCATGTGAAATCGAACCTGCTCCACATGTCTCTTGTCAATCCCATTCCACCTTTTCCCTCGGGTACTGATGCCAGCACAGAGTCTATCATCTTACCCTGAGGTTAGTGCATGGGTCAAGAGAGGATTCAGCATCACGCCATCAGAACGAATTGGACTTCAGGGGAGTGGCACAGCCTAAAATGTTGACAGAAGGCCAAGCAATAAAAATAAGTGTTCCTTTGGGGCGGTATGGACGGTCATGATCAGATCAATGGTCAAGGTTTTGCCTAAGCCCTGGCAGAGGAGCCACCCATGGTATCAGATATGGCTAGAGTCTTGCAAAGCCTCCAAATGGAATTTCAAAAATTTCATGGGGAAAACATAGAATTAAGGGGTAAACTACAGACATACAAACCACAACATTGCCTTGCTTGGGGGCATACTGTGTTCAGGGAGGCTCCTCTGTCCTTCAACTCACTAAGTTCGGGAATCATACTGGTAAAACAAGCACGCCCATGAATTCTAATAATGCTCAGTCTTCTCCCTTAAATATTACTGTCACCACGCCTGTACCTATCCCGTTTGCAACACCTGAGCGATTCCATGGGGATAGTGCCAAATTTTATATCTTCATGGGACAATGCCAATTACATTTCTTGAGTAAGCCTCATGTATTCCCAAATGACGCTGCCAAGGTGGCTTACATCCTTTCCTATGTGGGCGCAGTTGCCACCTGGTTCTTGCTACTAGTTGAAAACGATGATCCAGTGGGAAATAATTTTCCTGCTTTCAAACATGCAATGAAAAAACTCTTTGACAAATGTATTCATGCAATCTAGTGATCATGAGTTACACAATCTGAAACAGGGCTCCAGAGATGTTCTCACATACATCACTCAATTCAATCATTTAGTGGCTGAAACACATTGGCCCGAGGAAAAAAGAACTTCCTAATTCTATTTTGAGTTGCAAGATGATCTTATGGACTCCTTAGCCCACATAGTAGATCTACCAGAAGACTGTGCAGGGCTTATAGACATTGGGGCCGATTCCGATTCGGGCCGGAAACCTCTCCGACCGAGCCGGACCCGGAGAGATTTCCGACCGAATCGGACTCCGGCAGTCCGACCGAACGAGTACGATGCGCACGCATGCAATCGGACTCGAGTCGGTCGGACTCCCATTGAAGTCAATGGGAGACGGTCGTACAACGCGTACGCGGGCTCCCATTGACTCAATGGGTGCGAGGCGATCAGGGGCGCCCCCTACAGCGGGTACGCGTCGATGCGCATCGCGCCGTACATGCACAGGTAGGGGGGACCCATGGGTCCCCCCTGTGTGCGACTCGCGCGGCCACGCGTACAGGGGGTCTGACGCGGACCCCCAAAGTCCGGCTCCGACAGCTTTTTCGAGCCGGACGGCGCAAGTCGGTCGGACTGCTCGCGGCGCGCATCGTACTTGCCCGGCTGGGGAACGACTCCATTGCGCAGTGCGAGTTGTGTCCGTGCGAGTCGGTCGGAGCGTGTTGAAGCCGCGTACGAGTCGGTCGGCGATTTCGCGGGTGCTTGCATCGTACTCGCTCGGCCAGACACGCGTACAAATCGGTCGGGAAACAGGGCTCCGAATCGGATCCGGTAAAGCCGAATCCGATTCGGAGCCCTACCGGCCAAGATCGGAATCGGCCCCTTAGTGATGAAACTGGACCACCGCTTAGGAGAACGAAAGCATGAGAGGTCTCACCATGATACTAGGGTGGTTGTCCTGAAGACTGAATGTGAAGAGTCTGAAGGAAAGACATCACACGTTGAACCCATGCAGATCAGGGGATTAGGGCGCCTCTTACAATAGAGGAGAACAAACTTAGACACAAACAAAACATATGCCTATATTGTGGGAAGTCAGGACACTATGCACATGAGTGTCTGGCAAAACCTAAGAAAGGGAAAACAGTTACAGGACTTGTGGGATCAGATCAAGAACAGGAAAACTAGTGTTCTCATTTTGGGAAGAGACCACTTACCTGAAAGAGAACTATGTACAGGTCTCCCAATACTTATCTAACACAGTAGCAAGAATACCATGTCACCTAAATATGCAGGTCACCATTCTGTTGGCCATCCGAAAGAGAAAGACATTATCTTTGCTAATTGTTTCCAGGGCCACTGGTAACTTTTTCGCCTCTCCCTAGCAGAGAGGCTTGGACTGCTGAGGGTCCCAAAGAAAAAACCTGAGCCAGTACGGGCTGTGGATGGCTTAGAACTATTCTCTGGAATTATATGATTTCAAACTCAGCCATTGACAGTGGTCTGTGACAATGGTCACACAGAGCAGATTATCTTTGGCCTCATAAATACCCCAACCTTCAGGGTAATTATAGGAATTCCTTGGATAGAATTCCACAATCCAAAGATTAATTGGGCTCTAAGGACAGTTACATTGGATTCACATTTTTGTATGTTGTCCTGTTTTCTGGACGCCTTTGACCTACCCACACCATTACACTGCACTTTGACACACAAGACAGATACACTTAAATTGCGCGTACACTATGAAGACTTACCTTCAAGATGTGTTTGACCCACAAAAGGTCACACAATTACCACCACACAGCACATTTTATTATAGAATAGATCTCATTCATGATGCCACTCTGCCCTGCAGCCAAATGTATGCCCTGACAGAGCATGAGACAGAATATCTCAAAAATCATATGGAGGAGTTGTTGACCCTGGGGTTCATCAGAAATTCCACCTCCCCATTCTCTTCTCCACACCTCTTTGTGCCAAAAATGAATAAGAAATTACAGGCATTTTATTGATTATAGAGCAATGAATAAGGAAGCCATTAAAAATCGATACCCTTTGCCATTCATCCCGGTCTTATTAGATCAGGTCCACCCCTCTACCATTTACACCGAACTAAACTTGCCAGGGGCATACCATCTCATTCGCGTCAATGAATCAACAAAGGCAAAACAGCCTTCCGGACGAAATTCAGATTATTCGAATATACAGTGAGGCCCTTTGGTCTATGTAATGCACCAGCAGCATTCCAATATTTCATCAACAAAGCACTACGGGACTTTTTGGAATCTGTGCAATAATTTACATAGACGCCATTCTCAATTATTCTCAGAATGAGGAAGAACACATGATACACATGCATGCAATTTCTCAAAGCCTTCGAGAACATAACCTATATGCCAAATTAGACAATTGTTCATTCAATGTTAAGTCTGTTGACGTCTTGGGAAATGTCCTCTCCTCATCAGGAATCACAATGGACTTGAAAAAGGTGGAAACGATCATGACCTGGCCCGCTCCCACCTCAATCAAGGAGGCACAGAGACCTTCGCGGTTTGCACACTTCTATAGAAGGTTTTTTGCACACTTTTCAGACATCATAGCACCAATTACTCAACTACCAAAAAAAGGGAAAAATCTGTCACTGGTGAGACGCTGGTGAGAAGCTGCGCCTTTCAGATACTTAAAAGAGCATTCACAACTGCTCTTGTGCTGCAACATCCTGATCCAGATCAGCGATATTATATTGTGGCGGATGCTTCTCAGGTATCGGTTGTGTATTATCCTAAAGGGACCCAGAGTCAGGACATTTACATCCTGTGGCCTTTTATTCCTAAAAGCTGTTGCCATCAGAAAGAAACTACACTGTGGCAGGGAGAGAATTATTAGCCATACAATTGGTCTTTTCAGAATGGGGACATCATCTTTTAGGTGCCAAACACACAGTGACAATTTATTCAGATCAGAAAAAC
Source organism: Calotriton arnoldi (assembly GCA_963921515.1). NCBI lineage: Eukaryota > Metazoa > Chordata > Amphibia > Caudata > Salamandridae > Calotriton > Calotriton arnoldi. The sequence continues at coordinate 132,353 of CAWUFW010017263.1, forward strand.
CTACAATTTTTCAGTTCATTCAAACCGCTCACTCCAAGACAAATGAGATGGTTACATTTCTTTAGTGAGTTCAACTTCATCATTGCTTATTGACCAGGTCCCAAGCAATGGTAAATAAATATATTATCACGATATGGACTTGTGCTTCATGATACACATGCATGCAATTTCTCAAAGCCTTCGAGAACATAACCTATATGCCAAATTAGACAATTGTTCATTCAATGTTAAGTCTGTTGACGTCTTGGGAAATGTCCTCTCCTCATCAGGAATCACAATGGACTTGAAAAAGGTGGAAACGATCATGACCTGGCCCGCTCCCACCTCAATCAAGGAGGCACAGAGACCTTTGCGGTTTGCACACTTCTATAGAAGATTTTTTGCACACTTTTCAGACATCATAGCACCAATTACTCAACTACCAAAAAAGGGAAAAATCTGTCACTGGTGAGACGCTGGTGAGAAGCTGCTGACCAGGCCTTTCAGATACTTTGAAGAGCATTCACAACTGCTCTTGTGCTGCAACATCCTGATCCAGATCAGCGATATTATATTGTGGCGGATGCTTCTCAGGTATCGGTTGTATATTATCCTAAAGGCATCCAGAGTCAGGACATTTACATCCTGTGGCCTTTTATTCCTAAAAGCTGTTGCCAGCAGAAAGAAACTACACTGTGGCAGGGAGAGAATTATTAGCCATACAATTGGTCTTTTCAGAATGGGGACATCATCTTTTAGGTGCCAAACACAGAGTCACAATTTATTCAGATCAGAAAAACCTACAATTTTTCAGTTCAGTCAAACCTCTCACGCCAAGACAAATGAGATGGTTACATTTCTTTAGTGAGTTCAACTTCATCCTTGCTTATTCACCAGGTCCCAAGCAATGGCAAATAAATATATTATCACGCTATGGACTTGTGCTTCTGAGAGCTACTGAAAGTGAACTTCCCAGTATTATTCCCTCAGATAGTATAATCACAGTATGCAGTCCTGAGACATTCCTAACAAATAATGAAAAAACACCCTAATATATACTGCAAACACGATTTTTAAGAGGGAGATCATGTTTGCTTATCAACCCACAATCTGAACATGGATGATCCACACAAATTCAACCACCCTTCATTGGCCCCTTTCCGATTGTCACCAGGCTCAGCTCTATATCTGTGAAACTACTCTTACCTGCAGAATACAACATTCATCCTGTGTATCATGTTTCACTGTTGAAGCCCTATCACAGTCAAACCAGGTCTGGTGTTCCACCTCCACGATCCCCATCCAAGGTCACCTAGAATATGAGGTTCAGTGACTCCTAGACTCCAAATGCATCTAAGGTTGTCTGCATTATCTAGTAGACTGGAAAGGGTATGGCCATGCAGACCGGTCTTGGGAACCCGTCTCCTTTGTTCATGCCTCCAGGTTGATCCGTCATTTTCAATGTTCTGTTTCCTCATATACCCCATTCAGTTAGAAGACCCTGGGGGGCAGGGGACTGTCAGGGTTCTGATAAAGCAGATAAGCTGCTGAAATTTGAACAGATACATAAAACCGGTTATGACACATTTGATAAAAAATGATGAAACGTGCAATAATAGTGCTCACTACATGTTGAAGAAACATGGGAAAAACCTTGAGAAGGCTTAGTTACTGCATCGTAAAAGCATGCAGACAAGAGATAATTAGATGAAAAATAGGCATTTGAATAACATAGATTGTACTCTGTTTAGTACTATTGGTGTATCATTTAAAAACATGTTAAGTGATGTTAAGTGATGAACTCACGTAGTCTACGGTTTTTCAAATTACACTTTTGTAATAATAATGTGAGTGATGAATTTATGAAAACTAATGTAATCTAGATGGCATTATGTGTGTTTTGGGAGTCTCATCCTAAATTCCATGTTTTGCACGTGTAAAATTGTGTACCAAATGAGAAAAGAGAAAAGGGTGCTGCACGTTTATACTAAAACCAAATGCTCTGAAACGTTTAGGGAATAATCTTCATATGTGTACTAATATGAATCACTAGAAACAATATTAATTATTTATGTTTTGAAATAATTTAATACGTTAGTACTTTGAAAATGCTGTAATATGCCATAGTTACACGTGCTCACTAGAGATACGCTCTACTTAAGTCAGGGGTTGTATGTTAGAAATAAGGAAAAGTGATCCTTTATAAGGACGAGAACCCTCCCTCACCCGAGGGTGACGTGCTTCATCATGGGGCTCCCGCCTCACCTCAGGGCCGCAAAGTCCCAGATGTAGGCTACAACTCTCCACCTAATGTGGTGGGTAGAGAGGAGCTGAGGTGTTTTAAATGGGGGATGCCAATGAGCACTGTGAGTGAGTAAGGGGCAGAGTGGAAAAACAAAGTAAGTGAATAGTTAAAACTATCTCAGGGACTCAATTTCTTTATTCAGTAGTGCCCTTGGATAGGATTAAAAAATGAGAGGACTGGAGGTTCAGGGCAAATATACCCCCTTGGTGGTCAACATGTTTCTGCCTTTGCTAGACTCCAACCAGAGTTCTTAGGCATTCTTCAGGACCAGACTACAGTACAAGTCACTCTGCAAACAACAAGAAAATTAATAAGATGGCTATACTGGCCGTAATTGTGTGCAGTCACTAGAACAATGGGTAATTAATACACCATCTCCATCTGAAAAAAAGGAGAAATAGAGATCGCCTTATATAACTATGTTGCACAAGGAATGTCCCAAGTTACATTCACAATCTTCCCCATTAACATTTTTTAAAATAAACGGTGTTCAATAAGCCAGAAAAAGGGAGCAAGGTTACCTGTTCGAGGAGATATGGTTTACCTCTCTAGAGCCACATGGTACCCCACAGCCAATTTGGCTAATGAGACTGAAAGACAATACATTAAAAACAGTGGCAGTGTAATGTGAATAGCATTCATGTTTATCTCGTGTTTTGTGCAAGTAAAAAGAGAAACCAGTTAGCACAAATTTGCTGGACATCATACTGACAGGCCGAAATGCAGGGAAAGGAGACACATCAATCATACATGAAGGTAAGTGTACAAGACACTATTAACCTTACCATTGTGTGTGAACTCCCAAATATTGAGAGTCTTATATCATAAGGACGAGGAACAGCCTTTGATTCGATATTGCATGCAAATGGGAGGCAGTAATCAACCCTCATATGCCTCCCACCTCTCTAAGCATACAGGTCACGATGGTAAATGTTGGAGCCTCAGTGGGCGGCTGCAAACCATCAAGAAGGCCGAGTGTCAGCCTGTGAAATAAAAGGTCTCCAAACTGTCCAATAATGAGCGGGTGGGGGCTATTACCACCCACAATGTGGAGAAGGGCCAAACAAGTAAGCTGGACAGCAGAAAAAAATCCCAGCCTACTGCGACTGTAAGTAAAAGTCAAGAGCGAGAGAAACCCGATCTTGCTGTGGCTCCTCGCGGACGCGAAGTGCCAGATGGTATCCAAGTCTCAGGGAGAAGGGGAGCGCGCCAACTTACCACCGTACTCAGCTGAGTTAACTGTGTAAACCGGGGTCCTGGTGAGAGAAAGATGTCTCAAAGTTCACTCATTTTAAAGCGGACATCGAACTACTGGACATGACGGTGTGGGTAACGTATGTACACAACGCTCAGCATCATGGAAAATAAAGTGCTGTGTGTCATGCGGCACTGAACTCATAGGCCAAAAAAACAAAAAAACACCGGACTAGGGCTGTCAAAGTTGGAGAGCATGTCTAAGGGCAAATGAAACCCAAGATCAACAGAGGGGTCCTAAAAAGATGGGGAAAAAGATGGACATGAACCTTACGGACATGACGGGAAGTGTTGTGTCCGTGTACGCTACTCGGCATCATGGGAAAAATAGTTAAGTCCGCATGACACGGCACTAGAAAGGTGGGACAATTTCCTAGAAAAACCAGGAATGTAAAAGATGCATGTAGAAATAGTAAGGGAGTATGTCTCCAACAAATTCGCAATTACTAGTGCAGCCACCTGTTGGTAGATCATGCTGGTATGTAAAACACACACAGGGGTGTGGGCCAGCAGACAAGTAGTTGGCGGAGTCTCACTGAGGCTCAACAAAGTGCAAGAGTGTTCATTATGGGGAAGGCCAAGCGTATTCGGCCCAGGAGGGCTAGCAACGGTGTAACCTACAGTAGAGGAGGATGCACCATGGTGGTAGGCATGCCATCATGTAGAGTGATAGGAGACTAGAACACAGCAGGTAGAGAAGTGACAGTAAAAGAAAGACACAGAGTCTAATGATCATCTGTGTGGGTAGGTATCGAACAGCCGGAGTACGGGGGATAAACAGACGGTAGGTACTCCATCAGGCTGACTAGAATCATCTATCCAAACTGTGCCAGGGGATCTCATCATTTAACCCCTGAGTGTCGCATCGGAACCTGTAAATCCACCTCTGCTCCCTGCGGAACTTGACCGATTCATGTGTGCCCATATCCCTAACATATCTCAGCCTGTCAATAATCATCCAGTAGATGTCATCCTCAGAGTGACGTAGATTCAAAAAGCGTCTTGTGAGCTTCGTGTTCTCCTTTTTACATCTAATGGAGCTGCGATGTTCACCTTTCCTCAATTTCACCTTGCGTGTCGTCATCCCTATATATAAAAGATAACATGGACATCTCAAAAGATAAATAACCCCTTACATGTTGCAGTTTGTCAGAGAACTTAGCAACCAGGGAGTAGACAAACCCAAATCTATTGAGAGTAGTCTCGATGTGAAAGCACATACAAAACAAGAACTGCAAGGGTAGTGTCCCTTTGCAGATGCAGATGACCATAGTGTGTTGTGCCTTGTCACCGGGATGGCACTATGTGGACGTGTATGTACTATCATGTCCTTGATGTTCTGACTACGTTTAAATGCAAATAGGGGTTTAGGGAGGCGTACTGAACCAGTGTTAAGGATATGCCAGTTGCTATTGTTCGATTCCTTCACTATGTCTGTCAGGTGACTATAGGTGCTGACACAAACCAACTGATCCATAGGGCTCTTCGGGATTGTGTCAAGTAGAGCACCGTGATTGTTGTTCCTTGCTTGTTTCCATGCTCTATGTATGACACTGGTAGGATATGCACGTTGTTGTAGGTGGGAGCTCAATGTTTGTGCATGTTCCTTGAATTTCCTTATTTCTGTGCAATTTCGCTGTAACCTCAAGAATTGACCCACAGGAAGATCTGAATGCTTAGAGGGGTTGGGAGGCATATGAGGGTTGATTACTGTGTCCCATTTGCATGCAATATCGAATCAAAGGCTGTTCCTCGTCCTTATGATATAAGACTCTCAATTTTTACATTTAAAACCACTTACCTGGCATGCGGCGTCCCCGGGCTGCCCTCCTCCTCTTCTTCGCCCTATCGGTAAACCTTGTGAAAACTGCGCATGCTCGGGCGCGCGCGCATGCGCAGTTCCCACAAGGATTAGCGAGATGGCGAAGAAGAGGAGGAGGGCAGCCAGGGGACGCCGCATGCCAGGTAAGTGGTTTTAAATTTGTTTTTTAATAATGTTTAATTACTTTTTATAATGGGGGGTGGAGGCGGTTGGTGGAGCGGAGTTCCACAGAGTTTGTTTTCAACTCCGTGGACCTCCGCGTAGCCCCGCTATGCCCACTACGCCCGGGGTTAGTCGTGACCTAAGATCCCGGGATATACACCTATGGGTGGTCTCAGTGTGGTATACACTGAGTTAGTTGTGTGCTATGTTTTGAAGTTGCTGTTTGTGAGACATGGTCTGCAGTCTCACAAAGAGAAGGGAACTTTCTTTGTGTGAGTAAAGGATATTGTTGTTACAGTTGCTCTCAGTGCATGGGGAGAAATTATAACAACCTGAGTGAGATCGCATTGGTCAAGGTTTCACTTGAAGTGTATGTAATAGTAGATCAGACCATTGTATTTGGTTAGATTTCTTGTGTGAAATGATCTATTATTTCTTTAGTGGAGCAGACAGAATTTTGTTTTTGAAATAGCTTGAATTGTGTGAAGATTTTGCTAAGAGAAAATGTGTGTGAAGAATTGTAAAGGAGGGATAGCCGTTGCGAGGAGTGAGACTGACCTCCCAGTGTGCCTCTCTGGCATTGGTTGATTGGTGTAACGTCATGCTGAATTAGGATGAATACGTCACAGTGCTCAGTGATTGTATTGGATTTGAAGTAGCTAAACAAGGAAGTATAGGAGAAATTGATTGAGGAGAATTATTTGTGTAGGTCAAAATTTATATTTTGCGAAAAGATGAACATTTTGAAACATTTGAACAGCTTGATGCAGGAAGTTGTATCCCGTACCCACTCGAGGGGGGGTACCAATATTGTCCAAGGGCACACCAGCATTATATATGACCCAAGAGAGAGGATATCACACATGTACATGGCTTGAAAATTGGATGAAATACACTGGAAATGATGGACCATTAGCTTTTCCATAATATGGAACATTTAATATTAGAATTCTTGAAAATTTGAGGAGACAACTATATGAGATCAAACTGCCTCTTAGGCCTTTGCAATTCAAGGTGCTTAGTGAATGGGAACATGTAGTCCATCAAAAAGAGAAGCAGACATTTCAGGGAAGGTACAAGAATACTTTAAACCGTTATGTCGAGGCTAGATGTGATGCTCAACAGAAGGCTTGGAGAATAGATATAGCGGAGGGAACAAGAATGTATCACATAACGGTGGCAGAGAAAGAGAATGGAGGGAAGCATAAGAAAAAGAAAAGGCATCTTGAAGAGCCAACAAGACTAGCTCCAGCAAGAGATTGTGATCATGAATTTGATGACAAATTCTTAAATGAATTATTGCTGAACCATCCACCACCTTACAATGAATATGAACCCCGAGTTTAACCAATTCTTATTTGGGGAAAATTACTGATGCGCCTGCCGTGCCCATAGATCCAGTTTCACACACACCTTTCACACCAGTGGGTGGAAACATAGGGATGCCTGATGTAAATAATCAGACTGTTTTGAATGCACCAGCTGCCTTGACTGTCCCAGTGATTATAGGTCCTGTAGTTCCTTTACATCAGCCTGGGAACAGAGGGAAACATGTACATACATTGTCCGTTCCTACTGGGATGAATGGTTTGCCTTCTATTCCTGCAGATTTGAGATTGAGACAGCCTACCCAGATGCCTTTAGTTCCGACTGCAGCAGATATTCCCTGAAGAGCTAGCGCTGGTTTGAGTGCACATGTTACATTCTCCACCTATTGCAAGAACTTAAGGTCAGTATAAGGATTTACTAGGGAATACAACAGAAGGGCAAACAGGTCCTACCTCTCAAGAATTTGATGATTGGCTTAAAGGTATAATTACCCCTGCAAATGATTGTTGTTGAGATTAATGGAACAGATGCTCTGGGAATGAAAAGGGATAGGGTCCTTGATGTTGCGAGACTTAAGGTGGAATTGGAGGAAATGATTATAGGAACCATAAGCCCTGCTAGAATTGTTGCTTATCAGGATGATGAATTATTTTTAGTCTGCAAATACATTACCAGACGTGCTCGAAACACACATGAAAAGTTGTCTGAATAGGCACAAAAATATAAAGTGGATGTACAGAGGTCAAAAACATTGCAAAAACCCTATTGAGTTGGAAAAATGGGAAGGTTGATGGGCCAAGAAGACAGAAACAAAAAGGGTTATCATGCAAATGTTCCCGGTCATGGAAGATGGTGGGGGAGAGAGAGTGACGATGCTCCCCATGAGAGAGGTACCTGGAGGAGGATACATACATGTTCCTTGGACTAGACCAGACATATTGTCCTTTACAAATGATTTTCCATAATTCCGAAAAAATCTTGTTCAATGGTACAAACAAGTTGAATGGTTGGTGAAGGTTTCAAAGGTTTTATTGAAAGATTTGGATACCTTACTTGACATTGTGGTCCCAAGTGATTTGTGGGTGGAATGTAAAATCGCTGTCGATTGGCCTGAAACAGAACCAGCTAGGAATGCTCAGACAGGTGCACCTTTTCCTAAGGTGGTGAAGAAATATAACCAAGTCATTACCTATTTGAAAGGGAAAATTTCCTCCCAAACAATTGATTGTGGAAAAATTGACAAGACGACCCAAGAATTGAAGGAAACAGTTCATGCTTACTATGAGAGGTTATTGCAAGCCTTTAAGCAGTGTAGTGGAAAGGAGAATGTGTCCGAAAAAGATATGGGACATTTTGTTTATCAGTGTGTATGGACTGAGACCTGAGATTAGCAACATGATCCAGCAGCATTTAATTTGTTGGCAGAGTAAGCATGTAGATGAAATACTCCGTTATGCAAAATGTTGTGGGGACAAAATTGAATCAAAACACAAGAAGCTTAGGGAGAAACTAATGATTGCCCAAATGAAAGCAGTTCAGAAGGGTCAAGATGGAACAGGTATTGATTCCATGTTTATGGTGCAGGGAGGTTATCAACAGACATCAATGATGTGACAGGTAGGTGGAGGACAACAGCAGGATATGCAGCCCCAAGTTAGAGGTTGAGGTGCTTCAATTGATGTGTTGAAGAGGACAAATCTATGTCACATTTGCGGCAAGTGTGGGCATTGGAAGTGCGAATGTCGATTTAATCCAATTAATTAAGGAAATGGGGGACAGATTCAGAATATAGGAAATGCACAATCACAGGGAGATAGTATGGTACAGACTCAACAGGTTCACAGACAAAGAAATAAAACTCAAAATGTGCCCAGATGCCCCCAACTGAATGGTCAGGTCTAGAAATACAATTCGAATAAAGGATTTCATACAGATGTAGAATCCCATGCAAATCAAAATGTGTCTCAACAGTACTCTTTGAGCCAACTAGATGATGCAGACTCAGACCTGTCACAATGACGGTGCCTGAGAGGGGAGGAGGAATTTTTGCTTTGCGTATTCATAGAGGTAGACCAGAGTGGTCCCTATGTGAATGTCAAGGTAAATAGGACTCCTATCTCATTTCTTGTTGATACTGGTGGTACCCGGAGAAGTTCCAACTCTACCCCTCTCAGGAGAAAGAATCCAAGTTGTGGGAGACGCAAATCAACAAATGTCTAACCCGGTAACAAAACCTGTACCATGCAAATAGGTTAGTTTGAGGATTTACTCAAATTTGTTGTGTGTGAATCAAGTCCTGTAAACTTATTGGGACGAGACCTGTTGTGCAAACTCAATTTCTCAATTTACTGTACTCCAAAGGGAATTGAGTTCCACACGAATGATGAGGATGTTGTCTTCAATTTGGCTAAACAAAATTCCGAAATTGAAGGATTGTTCCTATTGCTAACGAGATTATCTGCCCTTAGAATAGAGAGACACTGTATTTCAAGAAGTTTGGGACTTTATAGGAAAAGATATCGGTCAAAGGTGTGGCTCCGTAAAAATTATTGTGAAGCCTAATGCTGATTTCCCATGAATCCTGCTATATAATTTGAGTCCAGAAACCATTGCAGGGATTTCTACTCTGATTGATTTGATGATCGAGCAAGGAATCCTGAAAGATATAATGGGAAGTCCTTGTAACTCTCCTATTATGGGTTTATAGAAATAAAATGGTAAATATGGCATTGTTCAAGATTTGCTAAAAATGTATCAGATTGTAGTCCCCATGTTGTCCCGTGGTACCAAATCTAGATATGATTTGTATAAAGCCTTCTTTTACATCCCATTGCACGAGGACATCTCTTTACTTTTCAGTTAGGCAATCGTGTTTTGGCATGGTGCCGAGTTCCACAAAGGTATACGGAAAGTCCCTCAATATTTTACCAGATTTTGAAAAGAAAATTTGAGTCTTTAGAGATGCCAAATCATTGTGTTCTCGTCCAGTACTATCACAACTTGTTGGTAGCGTCAAGTACTCAGGAGGCTTGCACTGGCAAAACTATTGGTCTGCTGAATCATTTGGCTGTGAATTGACATAAAGTGTCTCTGTCCAAATTGCAATTCTGCAAGAGAGATGTTCTGTATCTTGGACATCATATTGAGAAAGGAGCAAGAAAAGTGTCCCAAGACATGATCACTGCAATTCTGAACATGAGTCCGCCAAGCACGTAAATGGAAGTTTGCATGTTTCTGGGAATGGTTGGCTATCAGTCGCGGCTCCTGGAGGGAGTGCTGCGGGGTGGTGGGGCAGGGGAGGGGCAGGGTGGGGGGTAGTAAACTCCGGCATACGGCCGAACGGAGGTAAGTACATAAATAAATAAATAAAATGAATTACATTGCGCGCGCCGGATCGCCATTTGGCGTTGCAGCGCGCGCAATGTAATTCGTTTTATTTATTTATGTACTTACCTCCGTTCGGCTGTATGCCGGAGTTTACTACTCCCCACCCTACCCCTCCCCCGACCCGCCCCACCCCACCACCCCGGAGCACTCCCTCCAGGAGCCGCGACTGTTGGCTATTGTCGACAGTAGGTTCCCAATTTTTCTCTGACAACCAATACTCTTCAGAGGCTGACACACAAAGACTTGTCAGACCTAGTACCCTGGCATGATGATTGCATGTGCTCTTTTACAGAACTGTGAGAGCTCCAGCTTTGGGAATGCCTGATTATAAGAAGAGCTTTACTCTGTTCTCAAGTTAGCGCAAGGGATGCACATTCTCAGTACTAGCTCAAATGCATGGCTGCACGTAGACCTGTAGCATATTTTTCGGCAACTCTTGACCATGTTGCCACTGCATTGCCTGGATGTTTGAAATCTGTAATTGCAACGTGTGTTTGGAGCAGAGTGAAAGCATTGTGATGGGACATCCGCTTACAGTGTATGTCCACATTCTGTTGAGATCTTGCTTACTCGTACTTGAACGCAACACCTCACTAACAGCCCCCTTACAAGGTAAGAGCAAATAATTTTGGGAGCTGAGAAAGTGACTTTGATGAGATGCACGAGTTTGAATCCTGCAACTTTGATGCCCCTTCCTGGAAATGAGTTTGTGATTGATGAGGCTGACCATGATTGTCTGGACGTGACTGAGCTGTGTACAGAGGCAAGGTCGGATATCCTTGACACCCCTTTGCCTGAATCAGATCATTTACTGTTTGTTGATGGATCTTGTTTGCGAGATGCAGTAGGAAATTTGCAAGCTGCATGTGCTGTATGTACAGTTGCGGGTGTGATTGAAGCTTCATAGTTGTAAGGTGTGTTTTCTGCTCAAGTGGCTGAGTTGGTGACTATGTCCCATGCCTGTAACATCTCTGACCAATTGCGAGTCACCATCTTCACCGACAGTCAGTACGGATTTCGGTGCTGTATATGACTTTGGGCAGTTGTGGTCACAGCAGGGGTTCATGACCTCGTCTGGGTCCCGTATCCATAACGGAGAGAGTGTGAGAAACCTCTTGCTGTCACTACAATTGCCTGCTCAGATTGCCATGGTGAAGTGTGTTGCCCATTGGCAGGGCAATGATTATGTCACAGTTGAAAACCGCTATGCGGATGAGACTGCGCGCTATTGCTCTATAAACTCCTACACCATCAATGAAGATCCCCTGAGAGAGAACACTGATGTCACAGATTGCAAACTGTTGTTATCCACTGTAGACACATGGGAGGAAGTAAAGGCATTACAGAATGAGGTGTCAGATGCTGAGAAACAGGGATGGATTAGGGCAGGTTGCACTAGAAGGGAAGAAGATAAGGTGTGGGTGTACACTGACGGAAGACTTGTGTTACCAGATAGTTTGCTGCCTCCCATTGCGCAATACTATCATGGTCCTGCACACGTTGGGAGGGATGCTATAATGCCTCTCTTTCAACAGACATCATTTAACCCAAGGTTCAGATCAGTGGCAGAAGCTCTGTGTCACTGCTGCATGGTGTGTCAGCAACAAAATACAGGGAGGAAGACCAGTCACAATGAGTCATGTAGGGAGCTCAGGAGGTCCTTTTCACCGAATACAGCTCGATTTCATCGAGATGCCCATGTGCAATTGTTTAAGATATATTCTTGTAATTGTATGTATCTTTTCGCGTTTGGTGGACGCTTACCCAACAAGACAAAATGGCAGCTTAACTGTATCCAAGTTACTGTTGAGGGAGTTGATACCGCGTTTTCAATTTCAGACTTCTTTGGAGTCAGACCAAGTGACACATTTTAACAATGAGGTCTTAAAGATGTTATGTGCAGCATTACAAATTGACCAGAGGCTCCATTGTGCCTATCGTCCAGAAGCCTCTGGAATTTTGGAGCAGATAAATGGAACACTGAAATCTAGGTTGGCAAAAGTTTGTGCTTCAACGTCTCTAAAATGGCCTGATGCATTGCCTCTTGTGTTGTTGAGTTTGTGAAGTGCCCCAGACAGAAGAACTGGACTATCTCCTCATGAAGTAATTATGGGGAGGGCTATAAGACAGCCTGCAGTTCCTTCCAATGCATTAGTGAATATTACAGATGATTTGGTGATCGATTACTGTGAAGGACTGGCTAAAGTGGTACGTTCTGTGTCTCAGCAGGTTGGGGAAGCTGCTACTTCGCCTCAACAGGAGCAGTGCCATGACCTCAGTTCTGGTGACTGGGTCTTGGTAAAGAAACACATACGCAAGTCATGTTTGGAACCTCATTGGTGTGGGCCGTTCCAGGTGATCCTGGTAACTACAACTGCTGTTAAATGTGGTGGTCTTCCAACTTGGGTGCACGCTGCCCATACTAGCAGAGTCCCTTGTCCTCTTGAAGATACAGCACCTGTTTCGGATGTGCCTGTGGTTACAGAGAGACAACCGACTTAGGTTTGCCAAGCTGTTGAGAGGGTTCCAGTTACTGGGACTCCGTGCACTGGTTTTAAGGGGGGGTCCGACAGAGTCGGGTCTTGTAGGTACCAAAGGGTCACAAGAGGAAGGGCTGACTAGGTGTGAATTTGACCTTGCCAAAGGAAGCAGTACACCTGAAACGCGAGTAGCACCCAGAGAGCACTGACCCACAAGAAAAAACAGATTGAGATGCATTTTGACCGAAGGAAGAGCACAACAAATAATTGCAGAAGTCTCTAGTCAGTCTGAACAAAGTGAAGGACCATCAGTGAGAAGGTCCAAAAGAGCCAAAATCCCAAGTCAAAAATACGCTGCACCTCAATGGACTTACTTAGTACTGAATGATTGGGAAAAAGCATATCACGCCCTTTGCTACAACAATCCAAGTTTGCATGAGAGAACTCTGTTACAGTTGAAATTCATGAAACAAGATTTACAAATAAAAAGAACTGAGTCAATTTGTGTTGGAAAAATTTCACAATTCACAAGAACTGTGTCTTTGCCGAGAATCTGCATTTAAAAGGCAGCAAAGAAACGCAGCTGAAGCCTTGGAAAAACCAAGCTTTCTGAATCTTACTTCGGTGTTGAGACAGAATATCGAGTAGGAAATGTCGACTTACAAAAATATAGAGTTGGAAATATCGTGATTCAGAAATATCGACAGCAAGAATATCGTGGTCAAGAATATCGAATTTAAGGTAAGAAATATCGTTTTTAAAATATAGAAGTCATTAATATTGTTTGCAAAAATAGAGTTGTTTAAAATATTGATTTTTTAATTAGTGTTATGTATTTTAGTTTATATTTTAAATGTATGTGATGTATGTTTTTTTGTATAAGTATTGTTTATGTTTTTTTATATATGTGTTAGATGTTTAGTAGTTATCAATTTTATCCTAATTTAATTTTGAGTATTTAGTTCCGTAGTGGGTTGTGGGTTTATAGGGGAATAGGGTGGGAAGTAATTTAATTACAAGATATTAATGATTATTTTTTATTTATTTAATTTAGATTTTATAGTGTTAATTGTGGGAAGTAATGTATTTGTAATTAATTATTAATTGGTAGTTAATTAATATTAATTAATTAATTAATTGATCATTATTTATGGTAATTGGTTAATTCTTTTTAGGTGTGGGTTGTGGAGTTTATAGGGTGAAGGGTGGGTAGTAATTTATTTTTGATTAATTAATAAGTAGTTATTAATTTAGATTAATTAATTGATTTAAAATTAATTATGGAAATTGTGTAATTAAATTTAGGTGTGGGTTGTGGGGTTTATAGGGGTAAAGGGTGGGAAGTAATTTATGTTTAATTAATTAATAATTAGTTGTTAATTTATATTAACTAATTAATTGATCATTAATTATTGTAATTGTGTGATTTTTTAGGTGTGGGTTGTGGGGTTTATGGGTTGAAGGGTGGGAAGTAATTTTTTGTAATTGATTAATAATTAGTTCTTAATTAATATTGATTAATTCATTGAAAATGAAATATGGAAATTGTGTAATTAATTTTAGGTGTGGGTTGTGGGGTTTATAGGGGTAAACTGTGGGAAGTAATGTATGTTTAATTAATTAATAATTGGTTGATCATTAATGTTAATTATTTAATTGATATTAAATTAGGGTAGTTGTTTATAGTTTTTTTATGTGTGGGTTTTACTTTTTAGGGGTAAAGGGTGGGGAGTAAATTAATTTTACTTACTTTATAATTAGTTTTTAAATACTATTAGTTTTTTAATTGGAAATAAGTTTTAATTGTGTAATTCATTTTTTTACAGTTTATTTTACCAGTGGTTTGTGGGGATTATAGGGGTAAAGTGTGGGAAGTTTATACATTTTTATGAGTTTTAATTTGTTTTTTAATTAATAATATTTTTTTAATTGGCAATTAATTATGTTAATTATGTAAGTACATTTTATTATAAAATGTAGATGTGGGTTGTGAATTGTGTGGTGTTGTAGGAAATAAAAAAAGTAGATTTATGTAATAATTAATGTTTTTTATTCTAAATAATTTCTAATTAAAAATATTTATTTGTTTGAAAAATATTTTTTATTTTATTTAAAATAATATTTATAGGTATTTGTCATATGTATTTAACATTATAATATTTTCTTTTATATTAAATATGTTTGGATTTTAATTTTTATATATTTATATATTTTTCATTTATTTTGCTTTTTAAATATTTTTGTTGTTAATGTTCTGTTTGTTTATACTTTTGAACTGACTGGAGTGAGAATATTAATTGCTACCCCTTTGCAATCCAATATTTTCCCTACTGTTGCACTCATTGAAGTGGGAATAGTAAATTTTATCCTGCCACTAGCCAACATTTTCCCTACTGTTGCACTCACTGCAGTGGAAATAGTAAGTTTTACCCCTCCGCTAACCAATACTTTCCCTACTATTGCACTCACTAGAGTGGGCATAGTAATTTTTACCCCTACGCAATCCAACACTTTCCCTACTGTTGCACTCACTTTATTGGGAATAGCAAGTTTTACCCCTCCGCTATCCAGCACTTTCCCTACTGTTGCACTTATTGGAGTGGGAATAGTCATTTTTACCCCTACGCAATCCAACACTTTCCCTACTGTTGCACTGACTGAAGTGGGAATAGTAAGATTTACCTCTCCGCTATCCAACACTTTCTCTACTGTTGCACTCATTGGAGTGGGAATAGTAATTTTTACCCCTGTGCTATCCAACACTTTCCCTACTGTTACACTCACTGGAGTGGGAATAGTAAGTTTTACCCCTCCTCTGTTGAACACTTTCCCTACTGTTGTACTCACTGGAGTGGGAATAGTAAGTATTACCCCTCCGCTATCCAACACTTTCCCTACTGTTGCACTCATTGGAGTGGCAATAGTAATTTTTACCCCTATGCAATCCAACACTTTCCCTACAGTTTCACTCACTGGAGTGGGAATAGTAAGTTTTACCTCTCCGCTATCCAACACTTTCCCTACTGTTGCATTCATTGGAGTGGGAATAGTAATTTTTACCCCTACGTAATCCAACACTTTCCAACTGTTGCACTGACTGGAGTGGGAATAGTAAGTTTTACCTCTCCACCATCCAAAATGTCCCTACTGTTGCACTCATTGCAGAGGGAATAGTAATTTTTACTCCTCTGCTATCCAACACTATCCCTACTGTTACACTCTCTGGAGTGGGAATAGTAAGTTTTACTCCTCTGCTATCTAACACTTTCTCTACTGTTGCACTCACTGGAGTGGGAATAGTAATTTTTACCTCTCCGCTATCCAACACTTTCCCTAATGTTGCAGTCACTTGAGCGGGAATAGCACGTTTTACCCCTCCGCTATCCAACACTTTCCCTACTGTTGCCCTGACTGAAGTGGTACATTTAAGTTTAAAGATTTTTAAATAGTTTAATGTTTTAATTTATAATAGAATGTTTTTTTAATAGATTTTATATCATTGGTATATATATATATATATAAATATTCACTGACAGACTAATACAGACATTCACACAGTTTAGTCACTAACTCATGCATTCAGTAAGACACGTTTAATCACTCACTTATTCAGTCAGTCACGCACCTACTAAATCATCCATACAGACAGCAATACACCCACTCATTCTTCAATACACCTTGGCATATATATATATAAAACATATTTAAACTTTACAGAAACACACAGTCACTGGATGATGTCATCAGTGATGTCATTTGAGATGTCATCAGTGATGTCATCAGTGATGTCACTGACCATGTCATGAGTGATATAATATGTGACATCATCAGCAGTGCATTGCGGGGGCGCGAGTTATAGTTACCTCAACTAACTATAACGGGCGAATTTCTCTGGTTTTGTATGAGTGAAATGTCCAACTAACTATAACGTCCCTGAAACCTGTGTTTTTTCAGTGAATTTCAAAGGTTTTTAAATGCTAATTTCTAACTATAACGTCCCTGAAACCTATGGTTTTTTCAGTGAATTTCTAAGCCTTTTTAAATGCTAATTTCTAACTATACCTACAGAGGTAGGACATGTGTAGAAAGAGGAAGAAAGGCGCAGAAAGAAGCAAGAGAAATACACAAAGAGGCAACAAAAGTCCAGAAAGACGAAGAAAAGTGCAGAAAGAAGCAAGAGATACGCAGAAAGAACCAACAGAGGTGCAGAGAGAGGCCTTGTTGCAAAGACATCCTGTGCCCCCAACTTTTTGCTGACTGGTACTGGTGGTAACTGACTCTGACTAACCAGGACCGGAGCCAGTGCTATGCTGAAAGACACTTAGAATACAGTGAAAACACCTACATACACTAGGGTACACTATGGGTTGGGGTACCCCTGTGATTGGCATGACCTCCCCTGTAAGGCCCTAGTACATAATAGGGCAGGGGGATTAAAACTACCTCTAAGTCAGAGGTGCAGAAAGTAGCAAGAGAAGTGCAGAAAAAAGCAACAGAGGTGCTTAAAGAGGCAAGAGGGGTGCAGAAAGAGGCAAGAGAAGTGCAGAAAGAAGCAACAGAGGTGCCGAACGAGGCAAGAGAGGTGCAGAAACAGGCAAGAAAGGTATAGAAAGAGGGAACAGGGGTGCAGAAAGAGGTAAGAGGGATACAGAAATTTGCAAGAGAGGTGCAGAAAGAAGCAAGAGCAGTGCAGAAAGAAGCAAGAGAAGTGCAGAAAGAATCAAGAGAGGTAGAGAAATAGGGAAGAGGGGTGCAGAAAGAGGCATGAGGGATGCAGAAATTTGCAAAAGTGGTGCAGAAAGAAGCAAGAATAGTGCAGAAAGAACTAAGAGAGGTGCAAAAAGAGGCAAGAGGGGTGCAGAAAGAGGTAGGACAGATGCACAAATTGGCAAGAGAGGTACAGAAAGAGGCAGGAGGGATGCAGAAAGAAGGAAGAGAAGTGCAGAAAGAAGCAACAGAGGTGCTGAAAGAGGCGCGAAGAGTGCAGAAAGAGGCAAGAGAAGTTTAGAAAGAAGCAACAGAGGTACAGAAAGAAGCAAGAGAGGTGCAGAAACAGGCAGGAAAGGTGCAGAAAGAGGGAACAAGGGTGCAAAAAGAAGCAAGAGAGGTGCAGAAAGAGGGAACAGGGGTACAGAAAGAGGCAAGAGGGGTGCAGAAAGAAGCAAGTGAGGTGCAGAAAGAGGCAACAGAGGTGCAGAAAGATGCAAGAGAAGTGCAGAAACAAGCAAGAGAAGTGCAGAAAGAGGCACGAGAATTGCTGAAAGACGCAACAGAGGTGTAGAAAGAAGCAAGAGAAGTGCAGAAGGAGGCAAGGGCAGTGCAGAAAGAACCAACAGAGGTGCAAAAAGAGGCAAGAGGGGTGCAGAAAAAGGTAGGAGAGGTGCACAAAGAGGCAAGACAAGTACAGAAAGAGGCAAGAGGGGTGCAGAAAGAAAGAAGAGAAGTGCAGAAAGAAGCAACAGGTGCTGAAAGAGGCACGAAGGGTGCAGAAAGAGCAAGAGAAGTGCAGAAAGAAGCAACAGAGGTACAGAAAGAGGCAAGAGTGGTGCAGAATCAGGCAGGAAAGGTACAGAAATAGGGAACAGGGGTGCAGAAAGACGCAAGAGAGGTGCAGAAAGAGGAAAAAATGGGTGCAAAAATAGGCAAGAGGGGTGCAAAAAGAAGCAAGTGAGGTGCAAAAAGAGGCAACAGAGGTGCAGAAAGATACAAGAGAGGTGCAGAAACAAGCAAGAGAAGAACAGAAAGAGGCAAGCGAATTCCTGAAAGAAGCAACAGAGGTGTGGAAAGAAGCAAGAGAAGTGCAGAAAGAGGCAAGTGAGGTGGCAGAAAGAGGCAAGAGAGGTGCAGAAAATGGCAAGAGAACAGCAGAAAGAGGCAAGAGGGATGGAAAAAAGGGAAGAAGGGTGCATAAAGAAGCAAGAGACGTGCAGAAAGATGCAAGAGAAGTGCAGAAAGAAGCAAGAGAGGTGCAGAAAGAGGGAAGACGAGTGCAGAAAGAGACAGCAGGGGTGCAGAAAGAGACAACAGGGGTGCAGAAAGAAGCAAGAGAGGTGCAGAAAGAGGCAATAGAAGTACAGAAAGAGGCAAGTGAAGTGTAGAAGGAGGCAAGAGAACTGCAGAAAGAGGCAAGAGAGTTGCAGAAACAGGCAAAAGGGGTGCAGAAAGAGGGAACAGGTGTGCAGACAGAGGCAAGAGAGGTGCAGAAAGAGGGGTACACAAAGAAGAGAGTGAGGTTCAGAAAGAGGCAAGAGTGGTGCAGAAAGAGGCAATAGAAGTGCAGAAAGAGGCAAGTGAGGTGCAGAAGGAGGCAAGAGTACTGCAGAAAGAGGCAAGAGAGTTGCAGAAACAGGCAAAAGGGGTGCAGAAAGAACCAACAGAGGTTCAAAAAGAGGCAAGAGGGGTACAGAAAGAGGTAGGAGAGGTGAACAAAGAGGCAAGAAAGGTACAGAAAGAGGCAGGAGGGGTACAGAAAGAAGGAAGAGCAGTGCAGAAAGAGGCAAGAGAATTGCTGAAAGAAGCAACAGAGGTATAGAAAGAAGCAAGAGAAGTGCAGACAGAGGCAAGTAAGGTACAGAAAGAAGCAAGAGCAGTGCAGAAAGAACCAACAGAGGTGCAAAAAGAGGCAAGAGGTGAACAGAAAAAGGTAGGAGAGGTGCACAAAGAGGCAAGACAAGTACAGAAAGAGGCAAGAGGGGGGCAGAAAGAAGGAAGAGAAGTGCAGAAAGAAGCAACAGAGGTGCTGAAAGAGACAAGAAGGGTGCAGGAAGAGGCAAGAGGGGTGCAGAAAGAAGCAAGAAACACCACCACGCAATAACATGTGAAGCTGCATTTTTGGGAACATTTGAGCCGTTTGAGCTAGAAACAAGGCTTTTTTTGTTCAAATCTGCAGATTAGGCAGCAGATGATGGAATATTTGGCAAATGTGGAAAATGTTTAATTATGTGAAAATTGGTGCAGCCGAACAGTCACATAATTCCAGTGGCCCTGCTCATACCTTCGACTAGGTCCAGAAGTGCTCCTCAGTGGTTCCTTCTTTTTTTGTGTCTCATTGAGTTTATAGTTTAGCTTCTATGGAAACGAGGAAGACTAAACCTGAGGTTACCACTCCACAACACAGACTACAATACCACATAATTACTCTCCATTTCACATAATCCCACTCCACATAATTCCTATACACTAAATACCACATACTTTCTATTCACATAATTTCACTGCACAACATACCACATAATTCCACTACACACAACGTACATCCACTCTACACCAAAAAACATTAGTTAAAAACTTTTACATTTACAATGCCAATAGCTCTAACTCTCGCAAATGTGAAACCTATTACATTGCAAATACTTCTTTAACTAGTAGTCGCGTTTGCAGAGTGGTGGAGAAAGGGTGCTGGGCCTCCGACCTGCGCTCAGGACTTACAGGAGGTACCAGGAGGACTTCTTGGCCCCCAAAGTCCCTCAGCAGTAAAATGGACTTCATCCCCCATCCCGTACTCTGCCAGGAGGCGCGTTTGCAGAGTGGTGGTGAAAGGGGGCATGGCCTCCAAAGACGTCTTAGCAATCCTACTGTGTGAGACTTACTGGAGTTAACAAGAGGGGTAGTTGGCCCCCAAGGACATCCTTGAGGGCCAACTACCCCTCCTATTACCTCCAGTAAGTACCACACAGCAGGATTGCTAAGTTCTCATAACAGGCCACGCCCCCTTTGCCCACCACTCTGCAAACGTGCTCCCTGGTGTGCTTTTGGATAGGGATTGAAGTCCCCTTCGCTGCTGGGGGTCCTTATGGGCCAACTAGCGTACCTCTTACCTCCAGTAAGCCCCACACAGTGGGATTGCTGAGAGGTGGACACAGGCCACGTCCCCTTTCTCCACCACTCTGCAAACGCGCCTCCTGGCACGCTCTTGGTTAGGGGTTGAAGTCCCCTTTCCTCATGAGGGTCCCTGGGGGCCAACTAGCTCTCTTGTTACCTCCAGTAAGCCCCATACAGCTGGCTTGCTGAGAGTGCTCAAAGGCCACGTCCCCTTTTTGCACCACTTTACAAATGTGGCTCCTGGCGCAGTCCTGCTCAGGGGATGAAGTCCACTCGTGTCCTGAGGTCCTCAGGACACAAGAGGACCTCATCGCCCCACTAGCAGTGCTTCAAGACGCGCATTTGCAGAGTGGTGTAAAAAGGGGCGTGGCCTCGGACCACCTCTCAGCAATCCCATTGTGTGGGGCTTACTGGAGGTACCTGGTGGGCTAGTTGGCCCCAGGGGGCCTCAGGAATAAAGGGGACTTAATCCCCAACTTAGAATGCGCCAGGGGGCG
Source organism: Calotriton arnoldi (assembly GCA_963921515.1). Lineage (NCBI taxonomy): Eukaryota > Metazoa > Chordata > Amphibia > Caudata > Salamandridae > Calotriton > Calotriton arnoldi. Next base: position 153,389 of record CAWUFW010017263.1, read on the forward strand.
CGTTTGCAGAGTGGTGCAGGGAGGGGGGCCTCAGGCGAGATGCCGGCTTTTCTTTTTTTTAAATATTTTTAGAAGGGGGGCTGTGTGGCCCCCCTTCTTTTAGTATTTTTTGGGCCCTGGGGACCCCATCCCCCAGGGCCTGAGCATTTTTTTCTTTTGTAAAAAAATGGGAAGGGGGCCGCGTGGCCTCCCTTCCCTGGGCCACTATTGGCCCTGGTGACCCCATCCCCCGGGGCCTGGCCAGCATTTTTTTTTTTTAAATTTTGGATGAGGCCGCGTGGCCCCCTTCCTGAGGCCAATAATGGCCCCGGGGACCCCATCCCCCAGGGAATTTCCTCTTTTTTTTTTTTAAATATTGAGTATGGGAGGGGGCCGCGTGGCCCCACTTCCCTTGCGCACTTGACCAGCCTGGATTTCTTTTGGGGAGGGGGCCGCTTGGCACCCCTCCTAAGGCTACTTCTGGCCCCAGGGTCCCCATCCCCTGGGGCTGGCCCTCAAGTTGGGGACCGTGGGGGGTGCCCCAATGCCCCCACGGTCCCTGCTGGCTCCCTGCCTCCATCTAACATGCAGCTCCCCGTGCCCAAAAGCAATTCTGCTTTGCTTCTTGGAAGCGAGAGCAGGTTTCCTGCTCTCACTTCCAAGAAGCAAAGCAGTGTTAGCTATGGCAGGGCGGGAGCCGTGCTCCCGCCCTGCCATAGCAAACGGCAATGTCCCGGGGTGGTGGGCACCCCAGGACTTTGCAGGAGCCGGCCCTGGGGGGTGGTGGTCCCCAGGGCCATCGAGGGCTCCAGGAGGAGGGACACGCGGACCCCCTCCCTTCGTGAAAATAGCCCCGGGGATGTGGTGGTCCCCGGGGCCGGGGGTCTGCAACAGACCCCCGTATTTACATATTCAATGCCCCGGGGAGGTGGCTCGAGCCCCCCCACATTATTTGTCAAAGCCCCAGGGCGGTGGCAGTCCCAGAGATTGGGGGGGCCCGCGAGGCCCCCCACCCTATTTTAATAAAGCCCTGTGGAGATGGCGGTCCCCGGGGCTTGGGGGGGCCCGCGAGGCCCCCGCGCTCATTTGAATAAAGCCCCGGGGAGGTGGCAGTCCCCAGGGCTTGGGGGGGGCCATGAGGCCCCTGTCCTTATTTTAATAAAGCCCAGGGGAGGTGGAGGTCCCTAGGGCTTGGGGGTGCCCGAGAGGCCCCCGCCCTTATTTTAATAAAGCCCAGGGGAGGTGGAGGTCCCCGGGGCTTGGGAGGCCCGTGAGGCCCCCGCCTATACATAAATAAAGCCCCGGGGAGGTGGCGGCCCCCTGGGCTGCAGGGGCCCCCGTGGGCCCAAGCTATATAATTACACATTGCTCCCGGGGCTTAAGGAAAACAAAGCACGGGAGCCCGCACTTTGTTTTGTTTTTTATTTTCTCGTCCAGATTCGGGCACCCAGTGCGAATTCAGCTGATTTAAAAAAAAAAAATGCTTTTTTGGGCCCTGGGGGTCCTTGTGGGACCCCCTGAGCAGGCCTAGCAGTCAGGGTGTTTCTACCCTGCCCCCTTTTCTTGTTTTTTATCATTATTTTAACTGTTTTCTTGTGACTCTGTTACCGAGTCACAAGATGGCTGCCAACACTTCCTGGTTTGGAGTGTTGGCAGACAATCAAAATGAAGCTCGTGCTCGGGAGGGTTCGCGGCTCTTCCTCGGTGCTCAGATATTGATATTTTTATTTTTTTAATTTCTCAGGAACTACTGAACGGATTTACACCATTTAAAAAAAGGTCGCTTTCTGAACCAAGAGCTACCTTTTTGCCAAATTTGGTGTAATTCCATTCAGCAGTTCGGGCTGTAGCCTATTCCAAAATTTCCTATGGAAATTAACATGGGGAAAACGCGTTTTGGGACCCCCCTTTTTTCTCAGCCCCTGCTTGATGAATCACCCCGAAACTTTCAAAACAGGAGCTGACCGGAACTATAGGCCCATAGGAATGAATGGGATTGCATTCGCAATTTGCGAGTACCAAATAGATACTCGCAAATTGCTCATGCAATTTCAAGGGTGCAAGGGGGGCCAAAAGGCCACCCTGATGCACCACCAAAAAGGTAGGTATGCACATGTGGTGCACACACATGCCCTAAGGGCATGTGTATGCACCACAATGCACTTTGAAAAATTATTTTTTTTGTATCCACTTGAAGTTGATGGTAATTTGCGATTCCAAAATGTGAAAAACGCAATTTGCGAATGCATAATGAATCGCATTTAGGGAATCGCAATTTGCGATTCCCTAACTGCATTCGCAAAATAGGTAATCGCAAAATTTGCGATTACATATTTTGCTAATTGCTTTTGGGTTGATGCATCCCAAATGGCAAAATACTGGTCGCAAAGGGGCCGATACTGTGAATCGGCCCATTTGCGACTGGTATTTTGCTTGATGCATGTGGCCCCAGATCTCAGAACAATGGGAACTAGAGCTGCTATTGCTTTAGATTGGCAACATAAAGGAAAGCTATGTATATTAAGTTGTAGGACTGAAGCTGATACGAACTTTGGGGGTCATTATGATGGCGGGCGGATCGCCCGCCATCCGCAAAGCAAAGATCCCCCGCCATATTATGACGGCTGGGGGGTCCGCGGTGGACAGAAAGACCGTCCGCCGCTTTTCCGCCGGTCGACTCGTCAACCGGCAGAAAACAGGGATAATATGGTGGCGGTGTCTCCAAGATACCGCCATCCATATTATGATGACAGCGGAGATCAGCCTTTCCATGGCGGCGTTGCCGCCATGGAAAGGCATACGGTCTTTGCATTTGGGGGCCCGTTGCGGGCCCCCAGGATGTTGGGGGGGTGGGGGTGCACATGGGGGGTACCTGTGGTACCCCCCTGCATTTGTATGCACAAGGTGGCAGGCACCGCGCGGTGCCTGTCACGTTGTGCATACAAATGCACGACGTGCATTCACAGCATTGTGGCGGGCGGTGCGGTGAGCACAGCCCGCCACAATGATGTGAATAGGGCTTGCCACCGCCACGGTGGCAGTGGCATCGTAATATCATGTGCGGGACCGCCGCACCCCTTGCGGACGGTCACGCATTCAGCTGCGGTGGCGGGCGGACTTTCTCCGCCCGCCATCGTAATGACCTCCTTTGTTGGTTCCAGCGAATATGACCATTCATTCTAAGTTCTGGAAAATTGGGCATTATTTCTGGGAGGTGTTGATCCAGCGTTGCCTGGAATTTATTACATCTGTGGAAAAAATGCCTATTATAGACTGCCTAAAAAGTGGTATGGATCTTGTTACATGGGAATAGTTTTTCCGAAAATGTATCATGTGGGTCAATCTGATGAAACCAACGAAGTGACACACCGAAGACTTAAAGGAAGTACTAATATTGGAGAGATAGTGGGAGACATTTTTGGAGCCAATCTACCATCTGTTGGAGTGATACTAAATTGTCACAAGATATCAACGCTTTCTACCATAGTAGACAAGCTGTCTACTGACACTGCTGGGGAATTCTTAGCAATAGACACTGAAATGTTTGCCATGAGATTGATAGTTCGTCAAAATTGTCTTGCTTTAGACGTTCTTCTTGCAAAGGAATGTCGGAGTCTGCTGAATGTTAAAAGTGTAACATTGCTGCACTTACATTCCAGATAAAAGTAAAGACTTGAAAGGATACGTAGAGAACATTACACATCTTAGAAAGGGTTTTAAAGATCTAAAAGCTGATGGTGCCTGGGAATCAATTGGGAATGGATTTTCCTCTATAGCTAGATGGTTTGCAAATCTGGGAAGCAGATTGTTGGAAAAAATCTTGAAGCCCATCTTGACAATTGATATCTGTATATTGACCTTGATTATAATCTTTAAGATTTATAGACGTTTGAAAATAAAAAGCAACTACAGGAATAAAAAGGAAAAGAGTTGAAATAGAATTAGAAGATTGACAAAGTGGGTACTATGATGAAATAAAGGCTCTGGAAAAATCTAAAAATAATGAAGTCTTCAGAATTGTAATGTGTGACATCAGAGAAGATAATGGTGTGATGGCTTAATTCACCATCAAATGGGGGATTGATAAAGAAGATAAGCTGCTGAAATTTTAACTGACACATAAAACCATTTATGACTCATTTGAGAGAAAAATGATGAAACGTGCACCAATTGTGCTAACTATATCTTGAAGAAACATGAGATTAATCTTGAGAAGGCTTAGTTACTGCATCGTAAAAGCATGCAGACAAGAGTTATTTAGATGAAAAATAGTCATTTGAATAACATTAATTGTACTCTATTTACTAGTATTGGTGTATCTTTTCAAAAGATAATAGAAGATGTTAAGTAATGAATTCACATTGCCTAAGATTTTACAAATTACACTTCTGCAATAATAATGTGTGTGAAGAATTTATGAAAATGAATGTAATCTAGATGACATTATGTGTATTATGGGAGTCTCATCATAAACTACATGTTTTGCACATGTGAAATTGTGTACCACGGGACAATAGAGAAAAGGGTGCTGCACGTTAATTCTAAAATCAAATGCTCTAAACATTTTAGGGAATAATCTTCATACGTGTACTAATATGAATCACTAGAGGCGACATTAATAATTTATGTTTTGAAATAATTTTAGAGGTTGATACTTTGAAAATGCAGTAATATGTCATAGTTACACGTGCTACTTACAATAAAACTAAAATGCTTTTTGAGTGCCAATCAGTTGGAGGAAATATTAGGTTATAAATGAAATGTATATTTCTACTATTCTATATTCTGTATTCCATGAGCTGAATTTACCATAGGCCTGCATTTTCCTTACTTTACTTGATTCTGTTCTCATGGAAAGGCTTCATAAACTTGCAATGTTAAGGGAAACTATGTCTCATTGGGAAGGTTCCCATTCGCATACGAGGACTGCTTGCAACATTTTCACTACTTTGTGAACATCTGCAATGAGAAACTGTCCTTTTGAACAAACTCATGTGCTTTTGCAAAAGGACTCTTGTTTGAAAGTTCTATACACTGGATGGTTCGACAACTTACGTGATGAACACCACCTTTTTGCGATAATATATGTCTTCTTTATGCTGGATGATAATCACCCTATTCGAACTGACCAATGGATTGAGTGGTCTGACCAGATGAGTTGACCCAGGAGGTGTCACCCCGGAACTTAAGGATTAGATTATACATTGATGTGACGGAAAGGACAATACATACATTCTTCTTACACATTCGATTAGATTATCACTTCTCCTTACTTTTGGAACTTTCTTGTGGACTCTATTGGCTTTCCTTTTGGCTGATGCATACGCTGTGTGCGCTATTCTCGGACTTTTTTCCCTCTCATGGGATGGTACCCATGAGATCAGATGTTCTTCCTGAACTTTTCCAAAGCTTTGGAAATTAATGGAAATCTACATTTCAAATTGAATAACCTGCACTCTTAGATCTTAAATGCCTGAGATCTAACTTTAACTTAATCCTGTTTCTGTCTCTTCATGATTTGTCTCCAATTATTGATTGGGCACTCCAATTGGGTTATTAATGATTAGAGGGAATTCTAATAGAGAGATTTCTGGACAGCAGATACTAATGTTATTATTCCACATAGCTGTAACTGAATTATTAGTTTGTATGGTCCTAGTCCATCTGAATTTCTTTAGGAGATTTGGTCTAGCAGGGATAATACTTTACTTGTGTCGCTTAGTTTTGAGAGTTATATATATGAATTTAATTATGAGTTTGTAGGCAGTTACCCAATTCATGGTCCTCATTGGATAACTGAATTGGATCCCCTATGTCCGACCCCTCTCAGCACAAATCAAGATCCCTCAGAGGACCCAGTGAATAAGAACTAAGGCTAGTGATGAAAGATAAAAACATTAGAGATCAAAAAAGGCCCAGTGATGCTACAGCAGTTTCAACTCTCGCCACTACATGCCGTATAATTCAAAACTTGTGCGCTAAGAAGCATGGACAACTGGGTCCTTGGTTTATTAAAGAATGCCTCCATCCCCGGGGTTTGTGAAGTGCTTTACTGAGGTTTCATGATTTATTTTGTATTGCCATAAATGTCCCTGGTGGCAGTAGTAGGTTTACAATGAATAATGTATTTGTGATTCACTGTTTCTGTAAAATATCCTTGATGTCAGTGGTTGCACTGAAACAGAATTCTACACAATCTAGAAAGGCACACAGACGTTTACATGTGGCATTCACGAGTGCTCATCAACCTGTTCTAACCTCCATGGCTGACCACACCCAGCCACTTGAGCACCTGCTCCAACGGCTGCATGTTTTTCTGGTTGCCATGGGTAGACACGGCTTTAAAAGCTGCTTCCACATGTAAAGCAGTGCTTGGCCTCATCGCATCATGCACCACTAACCTGCTCCTGGCTCCTGTGTCGATTTCCCGTTAACAACTTCTTCCTCGATCGGCAGCACCTTCGGCCTCCCGGGTCTTCACAACCTTCTGCTTCCTGCAAGTTCCACTTCCTGCAAAAGAAAAGGGTCAAAGAACAAAACAATGCAAACAATTTTTGATTCGAATGCATAGTGCGGCGCACCTCCTGCATAACCATAAACCTCAGTGCCTCAGAGACTCGCATGATGCAAATGCAAAGGTTGTGGTTGTTGACATTAGAATGCTATTGTTGGGGCTAGATAGACTCGCAGAGAGACCAAAGAGACAGTTCGTGATTTATGGCATCATTACGCTAGCGCTAGTGCAGAGAGACTTACATGATAAAAAGACATGAAATGCTATCGCTAGTGCTACAGAAAGACACACTCCGAAGTTCAGAGGTTTATTGTACACGTTTGGAACTGTATCAAACATTGTCGAAGGACTTACATGATTATTATGTAACTTGTGATGATGTCATGATGTATCTATCCCATGTTTCCTTGTTCAAGATCATAATACAAGTGAGTGTTCCATGATATGGCAGACAATTCAACTACTCCAGATGTGCCTAGTCACATGTCGCAATGCTTGTTGTATACTCCATGAACCCCTCAAGCATATGAATCCTAAGAACAGGGTGTAGTTTCTAGCTGATACTATATGCATTTAGGGGTGATATACAGACAACTTTAAACCAATGTGTAATATGAGTGCTTGCATGAGGAGGCAGAGTTAATTGTTTATTTTTCATTGACAGATGCCCAGTGCAGTATCTCTGCAACATCCTAAGGTGCTGAAGAGGATGAACAATGATCAGTGCTGACATAGTCGTGTCGTGACCTTGTGAAATCGAGCCTGCTCCACGTCTCTCTCTCTCTTGTCAATTCCATTCCTCCCTTCCCTTCGGGTACTGAAATCAACGCAGAGTCTACCATCTTACACTGAGGTTAGTGCTTGGGTTGAGAGGGGATTCAGAAATGCCCTATCGAAACCACCTGGACTTCAGGTGAGTGGTACAGCCTAGAACTTTGAAACTGCATTTTTTCATTCACTATAGCTTTTCCCATATCTCAATACATGTCACTGGCCTGTCATTCTGACAAACGTGGCTTACACGACATTCATTACATTCAGTAGAACAATTTCTAATGTTTGAATACATCATCATATTTGCTGCTAAGGAGAAAGAGAGAAACACAGATAAGGCAACTCCAAAATCACATCACCAAATCTAGCCATTCTAAAGGCAGCACCCATAACATCATTCGTTGGGCATCGCCGATTCTCCACTGTGAGACTCAACAACTTGGAATGAGCAGATCACTTAATCATCCCATTATTCCACTCTCCAATAATAGTGTATATATTTTAGCCACCACAATGAAGTTGAGTGAGGGTGAAGACCCTTTTATGTCGGAGCTATCTATAGTGAGTGATCATTAGTCTAAGAGAGGGGCAAAATATAAAACTGCTAGATTTGAAAGTAGTGTCCTATATTGAGGCCAATATTTATCGATCTTAGTGCTTTCCATTTTATACAGGAAATGTACCAGCTGGTGGAACTGTGGCTAAGCCCCGCTTTGGGGACCCAGGACAAGTTCTGGGGTATTTCATAATAACTCAATTCAAGGCAATCTTCTCTCAGTCCTCTCTCATTCTTCAAGAGGTCAGGTCACTCCTCATCTGAGTATTCATGAGATATGCTCCGTTGCCAGAGGAGACAGAGGTCTCTTTCTAGTGTATCAAGGAAGACAGTGGTCCATTCTCTAGTCACCTCGCGATTGGATTATGGAAACTCATTGTTCCTGGGGGCACCTAAATATGTTATCCAGAGACTGCAGGTGGCCCAGAATGGAGCCGCAAGGCTGCTGTATAACGTCCCGGTACGGGAGTCAGTAAAAAAGCATCTACTCAGACTCCACTGGCTCCCGGTAGAAGCCAGAATAAAATTCAAGGCACTGGTTATTATCCACAGAGCACGGCACAATAGAGGCCCAAAAAAAGTCAAGAGGCTAGTTTCTCCCTACATCCCAAAGAGGCGGTTGCGATCTAGCACGGAAGAACGCCTAAAACATACAAAGGTTAGGAGGGAGAAATGGGGAGGAAGATCTTTCTCCCACCTAGCTCCCAAACTCTGGAACTCCATGCCGTTGGAATACAGACTGATAGACAGAGAACTACAGTTCCGCAAAGAGATCAAGACTTGGTTGTTCATGCAATATCTTTAAGACATGGTTTGCCCGTTTTCAGTACCTGACTGCTCAGCGCTGGGAAGCCTTAGGGCAGCCATGCGCTTTATAAAATCTCAATAATAATAATAATCTTTCAACTGCATTAAGGCCAACTTAAGAATTTAAAGACTTGCATTCAGCTTCTTCAAAGGCCACCCCTTTGATGTACTTTAAGAAGATCTCATCAAACTGTAAAAAAATCCCAACATTTCAGATGTCAACGCACTCCTCCACATGTATGACCTAACATAGAAAATAGATTTTTTAGCTGAATGCCCACTGAAAACAAATCTTCTTCACTTGGGTGCAGCCAAGAATTCTCTGACAGCAAGCACCCCATATGCAGTTAGGACAATGAAGTGGAGCAGACCAATGGTCCTGATGGCATCACCCAACTCAAAATACTTCATTGTGCATGCAGAGCCATAATCATATTGATGAAAGCCATCTCCTACATACCTCACATCAACAAATTGACTTGGAGAAACAAAGTACTCTTAAAAATGCGTGAATCCATTCCCAGATCTTCCCATACCCCAGTCAGTCTGCAAGTGCAATGCTATCAATTACTTCTTCACCAACAAGACTAATAAATTAGATCACACATTAACAACACAAAAATTATTAATACATCATCCCCATTTCCCACCACTCCACTTCCAAATGATCAGCCTTTAATCTTCCTTTTCACACTGAACTTACAGAGATCCTGAAAGCACTCAATGCCACCTCATATTAAGATGATACCCTACAATTATCCATAATTAAAACTGTTTGAGAAGGTGCCTCACAACTCCTCATCATTACCACTTCCTCTCTCAGACAAGGATCTTTCATGGATGTTGTTGCAGCAGGACAGTTTCTACCCATGCTGTAGAACCTGACCTTCGGCCCAAATGGCCACAACCATTCTACCAGTCAGTGAAAATTTAACCAAGAACACAGTCTCTACGGCAGGAGCAGATCAACCAGGATAATATTCCACAGGATTCTTAATCTTGCTTAGACCACGCATCCACATAGAGATTGCTACTCTTCAAGTTGTGATGATGTCTACTTCAACAGTGACAAAAATTGTCACTGCCTCATAATCTTTCTCAGCCTTTTGGCAACCCTTGATATATTCGGCCATAAAAAATTAATGCACACCCTGGAAATATTCATGGACTTTTCAGCTTCTCCTACCTCACTGACCACCAATTTTTTATACAGATATCAGCTACAAGATCTAAACAAATCCTGTCTCACATGGAGAACCTCGGGTATCCACTGTATTTCCCATTATCTTCAATACCTAAATGGAACATCACGGATCCTTGCCATAAAAGCATCAAGATCTCTCAATATGCTTGTAGGCCTCAACTGTAACCTAAAGGTTTCTCAGTCAGTGAAAATATGTGACTCAAAATGTGTTTTGAGCTAATCCACAACTTGATGTCAAGTTCTTTATAATGCTCCACAGTTAGCAATTCATGAAGAAGCTGAAGGTTCATTTCTTCAAGTAACACTACCCCTTTACACCAAAATTGGCGCATCTGATAACTGCCTGTCTATAAATGAGTGTGACTCAACCCTTTCTTGCTCATAGTTACACACTCTATTGCATCCTAGCTAGGTATACATTATACAAATATGTTTGCATACATACATCAGTACATACTTATATATATATATATATATACAAAGTGAAAGATGGCAGTCAACAAAAACATGGAAAATGCATTTTGCTAATATGTTGTGTTCAAATCTACAATTTTGGCTTAAATGTGTTAATTCTGGGAAATGGTAAAACAAAAGAACAACCCACTGTGTAAGTGTAAGTCTGCACAACCCACAGTCTGAACAACCCACAGTGCAAGTGTAAGTCTGCATGGCCAATGTCTGTGTGTAGTCAGCTATTTGGAGACAAACTAGCCACTGGCCAGTCCCTGTGCTGATTGGCTACTATGTATTATTTCCACATTCAAAGGGTGCATGGCCTGGTTGAAGTGTGTTAACTCCACACAAAGCTCAAACGTAGTACCTTGCACACATCACTACCAGTGCACGGCCAAATTCCTGTGTAGTGGGATAAATCCACATGGGAGTGGACAAATGGCCTGACTGGAGAGCAGGGGGAGCAGACAACCTCAATGGCTGTTTGCAGTGGGTATATTAACAAAGGGCCTGGCCATAGAGTCTTGATGAAGACATTGTTCAGCACTAAACTCTGTTGGGCACTTGAAAATGTCATGAGCAATGGAGTTTGACCAGATAGGGGTTGAACACATTGCCTGGGAAAAGGCCAAGCTCTGCACTGCGCCCTCGTTGTTAATGGCTGAAAGCCATGCACAGTAAGTTTTGACAACAGAGGCATAAGCACAGGATCTGGCCAAAGATCCTCTGCTCTGTCCCTGCTGCATACATCAAGTGACCTTAGGTTGTGGGTTATGTCCACCCCAGGGCTAGGTACACAGCGTTTTCAGAAGGCAAAGGCCTACAACCACCTCACTTTTGCACAATGGTTATCTCTACATAAGGGCTTGGACCGGATGCTTTTGAAAACCAACTCCAGCTAAGGTCCTGACACATCAGTAAGAGCACTTTGGCCATAAATACCTGCCTCATTGATAGCAATGTTTACATATGTCAGGCTGACCTCCACAGCTACGTAGGACAGCCAACAATTCCAGAGAGGTTTGGTGGCAGGCCCACCTAAGCGTAATTGAAGCACTTAATGCTTCACAAGCATTGCTTTTTTATTGCACTTAATATGTTGCCCAAATAGCTATTTGATGAGCCAAAGCAACTAGACGAGATCATGATCATAATTCTAGGAATCAAACAAATGCAAATTATTTTGAATGAATATGGTGATAAATACGTAGTCTTCTACTGTCTGTAGAATGCTTTTTGTACATGGTATTACATACAGCCTGTTTGGGGTTCAACTCCCACAGCTCATGGTAAAAGGATGTATGTCCTTGGTTATTACTGCATAGAGCAGGATGCAGAGCCTGCCAGTCTGTAGAGCCATGCTCTCCACCCCTGCACTGCATGGCCAAAGAACTCTGTGTGCAGTAAGTTATAATTTTGTCTATGTCAGAGTGGGCACTAGCCCTGCTCTCAACACCTGCTGTATACAATGGGCTATGGACACAAAGGGGTTGAGTGCAGTATATCATGAAAAGAGAATCACTGAAATAAACAATGGTACAAGTAAATTATGCTCCTATGAAATTAATATTTGTTCATAGAAACCTGAGCTGCAGAACCTAATAAGCACTGCTTGTTTTGTTTTTTCATGATTTTTGCAAAACGTAACTTTTGGGAAACATCTGGGCCCTCAATATAAGGAAAATACTAAAAGAAAATGTTTTTAAAAAGAACTAGTAATTCCTGGCACTGAAGGTTACTACTTCGAGTGTGGATGTACTTCTTGTGAAAGGGCAGAATGTTGGCACTCATGATGAAGGCAGCCAATGGCTGCAGAGGGCTGACCAACAGCGCAATGGTGTATGCTTCAGTTGGCAGATGTGAATGACTCAACAACAGAACAAAGGATGAAGAAGTTGGCTGAAGGCCCCTGTAAGTATATTATGTATATATCGATAACAAATTAGCAAAATCAAAAGTCTCAGCTAAAGCTAGACATAAAAAATAAATTGACTAAAAGCAAAAATATTGTTTGGTCTCAGAAATCACACATTACCATAGAAGACCCTAGCACTGAAGAGAACTACTTTGGGTGCATGTGTACATCTGTCTCGAGAAACAGACACAATGCCCCACACTGGATGCTGTACTACACAGAAGAAAAGTGTATATGACAAAACAACAGACCAAAGGATAAATATGGCTTGCTGAAAACTCCTATAAGTAAGAATTCTATGCATATAATTCTAGAAAAATCAAAAGGTCTTGGTTAATACCAGACCTACAAACAAATGAAATTAGCCAGGAATGCAAGGCGGAGCATGCCACAACTCACAGCCAACTGTTCACTGCTCAGCACCTCAGAAATGACATCACAGTTGACATTTGAAATCATATGATCCACAAAAGTACTAATGGCATTGCACATCACATAATTGATGACATCACAGATGATATCAATAACAGCCATGCATGAACAAAGATTATGTGTGCTGTGGAGTGAAAGCACAAGTGCATGCAGGGGCTTAATCAACTATGAACAGCTTTTGGTCGAGTGCAGTAGGGCTGAGTCTGGACATACACCAGTGCACTGTATAGGTTGGAGATAGGACATAGCTCTTGGTCAGGCCTTTCCATCAGCTCCTTTGTGGATTTTGGCCATATGCAGGAGCTGTTTATTGGATGATCCAGCCTTCAACCAGGTGTGCACCCTGCTTCCATGGTGGCATAATCCTCTGCACATGGCCATCAACCATGCACATCTGTACCATTTGTATCAATGTTCAAATGTGCACAGAACTGACAGCACACAATATTGAGCCTTGCTCAGTGGAGACTAAGCCATCTGCCATACTTTTCACCTTTCACCATTCCTGTCAAACCTTAAATTTTGCCAATTTGGATGGATTTGAGAATGTTAGAGGCCTTATTCATGGAGGCGTTGTTGCAATCACATGCAAGTGATAAAAATTCTACGCATAACTCTTTAAGAGATTTAAATGCATGTTATGTACTACCTGAAAGAGAGTTTTATTAAAATGCAAAAATAAAATAGTTAAAATCATATGTGATATGCTAACGTGCAGGTTACATTGAATGGACACAACATTTAAAATGTGCAACATGCAATATGTAGCTATACTTATTAGTATTAGGCCTCAAAATGCCTAAAGCAGATTTACTTTACTAGTGGCTTAACCAAATGTGCTGAGACATGCATAAAATGTTATAAGATTGACGTTACCCTGACATGCTTTTAAATGATTGTGTCATAAATATATATATATTACCTACTGGTGGTTGCCAGTAGGTAGGTATAGTTAGGACGTGATTTCTATTAAAAATCTGTTTTTCCTTTGCCAATAACTTTAGCGTTGTTTGACGAATCTTCACAAAATTTGCACAACTTTTTTGATGCTCACTTTAGCTGCTGTCTTGACATTTCGGGGTGATCCTTCAAGCGGGGCTGAGAAAAAGGGGGTCCCAAAATGCTTTTTCCCCATGTTAATTTCCATAGGAAAATTTAGACATGGCTTCAGCCCAAACTGCTGAAATGAATTACACCAGATTTGACAAAAAATGTAGCTCTCAGTCCAGAAAGTACCCTTTTTCTTAAATGGTGTAAATCCATTCAGTAGTTTCTGAGAAATGGAAAGATTTCTCAGATATACAATTGTGGCCGCGGTGGATCCATGACCCCTCCTGATCTTGTACCTGAGATCTGATTGGCTGCCAACACTACAAACCAGGAAGTGTAGGCAGCCATCTTATGACTTGGTTGAACCGAGTCACAAGACAAAACGTTAAAAAAAAGATAAGGGGGTAGGGCAAAAACCCCCTAAACCAACTATGCTTCTTTGAGGGGGCCCCCCAGGGCGAAAAATGCATTTTTTTTAAACGGCGAGAGTCGTGACTCCCGCTGAAAATGAAAAGAAAATGAAGCGCGGATTTCCACGCTTCTTTTAATTAGGCCGCCGGATGGGCCAGGTCCCGGGGGCATCTTAAAATATAGGAGGGGGGCGCACTGGCCCCCTCTTAGAATAAACATATAATAGTATTGCAGAGACCGCCACCTCCCCGGGCTAAAATAAATAAAGATGCGTGAGGGGACTCTGGCAACCCCGGGGAGGCCAACTCCCCAAGGCTAATTCAGAGAAATGCAGTGGCCCCCTGGTCCCCTGAAACCCCAGGCACCGCCACCTCCCCGGGGCTCTATGAACAATAATTAAGGGGGTCCATTGCGGACCCCCGGCCCAGGGGACCACCACCTCCTCGAGGCTTACTTCACAAAGGAGGGGGCCCCAAGATGGCCCTGTGGACTGACACCACCCAGTTACTGGTTAAAAAACCATAGAGATTCACTGAGAAAACCACAGGTTATAGGGACGTTATAGTCAGGAATTAACTTTTAAAAAACCTTAGAAATTCATTGAAACAACCAAAGGTTACAAGGACGTTATAGTTAGCAAATTGAATTTAAAAAAACATAGAAATTCACTGAAAGAAACAAAAGTTACAGGGACATTATAGTTAGGGTCAGATTTCACTCGTATAAAACCATTGGAATTCCGCAGTTATAGTTACCTGAGCTAACTATAACTTACACTCCTGCAATGCACTGCTTATGACATCACATATTACATCACTCATGGCATGGTCAGTGACATCACTCTATTTAAATTATCCACTCATCTTGGTTCGCTCAATTCTGCTTGTCTGTGACTATCTGCTGTGATGTCACAGGGATCGGATCTTTATTACTACCCCGAGAAAGATGGACACTACAAGGAAGGGCCATAATATTTGCTTGTTTTAGCTGAAGTTTGGACGTGCTTGTTATTTTTTGATACGTATCAATGCTTGAGAGTCCAATGGATGCATTCGTGCTTTGGCATTGTTGCCTTGAGCGGCCTATACGTGTATTGTTGTTGTGAGTTTGCTTCCCACTTTTGTTGATATTAGTTGATGTATAAAAGATTTTGGTGTTTCATTGTGACTGTCACAACCCACTCTTGCACCCTCTGTGTAGTTGGCCTAGCGCAGTGGGCTCATGTTACTCTCCCCCTATGATGATTTATGGCATGCTATGATATCATGACCGATGTTCCCCCAACTCCACCATGACCAATGCTTCCCCAACACCCGTAATTTCCATTGTGCTTGAAGCCCTGCAAGCATTCCCCAAATTTCATTAACCAATGGATTAACTGCTCTCGCTGTTTCTAGGGCCTTGGTGTAGTGTTCCATTAAATCCCGGCAAGCTTTCCATAGACTCTCATGAGCCAATGGCAAGCCTTGCTCTCGCTCCGTCCTGTACAACTACTCCAGACCCCTCTGCGACTTCCTGAGTCATGGCTTCGAGATCTTCTTCAAACTTCAGTCAAGTGGAAGAATTAAGCTACCTACTTGATATCAGGTTAGTCCGCACTAAACCTCCTACAGTAGTAAACAGTACCGTCTATCCACATCTTCAAAGACTATAGACTTTTTCTCTATGTCCTCTCAGTGATTCACTCCAGCTCTTCTTGTGTGTTTATACTCTGGACCCTTCCTACAACCTTGGCACTATAACTGTATCGCACAAGGATTAAATACTTGAGCTCCATGTTTTCCTGATGAACCTTAGTGCCTTGAGAAAGCACTTCAGAGTCTTTTATATATGTATGGACCTTGTACCAAAATCTGTATTTCAAGTTTATTTCTAGGAGTGACACACTCCAATCTGTGACTCTGTTTATTCTGCTCTCATGTCTAACTGCTGATGAAACCTGTAAGCTTGTGCTACTGAAGTTAATGCATGTTCATTGTATATAAAGACTTGTTAGTGTACTGATGATAACTGTCTCCTCTTGTAATTTCCAGTGCATTGTGTCATTGCAAAAACAGAGGTGCTGGCCTCAGGCACATCTACCTCACAAAAGTAGGTCTCAAAAGTGACAGATCCTGTGACACAGTGTTGCACAGCCGCAGAGCAGATCTAATACTGCAATTCTCTCTTTTCCTATTTTATTCCAACCTTGTTTCCCCCCCAAGGGCCCGCTTGTTTAAGGAGTTTCTGTTCCTTGAATGGGCTAGTCCCTGAGAGGGATAGGAGGTCCAGCACTGGCTCCAATGTCATCTCTGTGGTTGGGACCAGGTGAGTGCATGGCAGAAGGCCAAGCCTTGCATGCTTCCACCGCTCCGGCGATGTGGATGACCAGATACATATGCAGGACCTGCTTCAAGCCCTGTCCGAGGACACCAGGAGTGTTTTAGATCTAGCAAGAGCTTTAGGGGTTGTACAGCATGAAGTTCAGTCCTTGCGACAGGAAAATTAGTCACTTAAGTACAAAGTGGTCCGATGTCGCCCTTGCCACTCCCCATGGTTATCTGTGTGGGGGGGCCTTGGGTGAATCCCAAGGGTACACATTCAGTTTTGCAACCTTCACACTTTAATGATTTGAGAAAGCAAACAATCGCTTCTACTACCGGAAACGCTCATCCTATTCTTGTCACAGTTACCACTCCAGCCTCAGTGCCTGTGGCCCCACCCGAACATTGTTTTGGAGATAGTCACAAATTTGATGCATTCTGGAGTCAGTGCCAGTTGCAGTTTCTTTTTAAACCTGGAGCCTTTCCCTCTGCTACAACTAGGATTGCCTTTATGTGAATGGGCAATGATGACCAGAAAGGAGATGCGGTGCAAAACAAAAGAATTTATTTAAAGTCTCTTTGAGTATCCGGGTAAGGCTTAGCTTGGTTTCCCTCCCATCTTGAAGTCAGAGGAAGGGTTCAGCGAAGGACCTCATCTTTGTCCCAGCAGTAGGTGGTCAGGGGGCATGAAAACAAAAATAAAAAATAGAAACACGGTTTTAGTGCGTGTACTCCGAATTATGCAGGTTGTAATAGGGAGAGGAGTGAGGGAGGAACACCTGTACCATCACCAAATGCGTGTCGCGAGCGCTTGGGTAACTACTCTGCGAACAGATGCTTATTATGCAATTTATCCCTCCCCGACCCGGGCTAATGGGTCGCTCGCCACTGGGGACCCTTTTCTAAACCACCCCTGAATGGGGCCCGTACCTCAGGTAGCCACGCTCCTCTGGGAGCGTGGCTGGCATGCGGGTGGTACCGGATAGGGTCTGGCTCCCTCCTCTGGGTATCCGGTTGTCGTAGCTCCGGCACTGTAGACGTCGCACTCTGTCTGGCGCCAACAGGAGAGGTAGCGCCGTAGTCTTGAGGGTTGTGTCTCTCCTGGCTCGTGGTCGCAATCCTTGGCCCCTCCACCTCTCGGAATTCCCGTTCTTCTCTTACGCCTTCCGTATCTCCGGCTATATGATCTGTCCTCCCGCCCTCCTCGACTGCGATTGGAGCATGTGACGATGTCACATGGGTCGGCCCGGACTCCCGGAAACCTGGGAAGTTAAAGGAGCCGTAATCATCCTCCGATGATCGTTCCCATGGAGACTGTAAATAAAGTACAGGAGAGACATAAGGAGGAAGAAGGTCATCGGTCTCCTCCTCCCGGTCAGGTACGTCGTGACACTTTATCATATCCATTCTCATGGGGACCGCTGCTAGTTGGGCTGATCCACTCACTGAAAATAATGACCCAGTTTTACATGATTTTGGAAGGTTTAAAGAGAAGATGCGCCATCTCTTTGCCTGAACCCACGGCGTACATCCATTACCCTGGGTAAGCTTTATTCATCTCATCATTACAGCCCACCCCCTATTGCAACAACACTAATTAATTCCCCATTCTCCAGTCCCCAGAATTTCCGTCCTGAAGAGACCCTGCTATCGACAGAGGGTCGAAACGGCATCGACTATTTACAGAGGATAGTCCAGAACACTAGAATATTCGCTAGAACACATGATTTACTCAAAAAAACACAACGGACATCCTTTAATTCCAATAATTACTTTTAAAACTGTCACTTTACTTTACTCACTTGTTGGTTATGGTCACTCCACTGGGGTCACATGAATCACAATCTCTCTCGTATAAATATATATGTAAATATTGTCAATACACAGCAAAATGCTAATTTCTGTATAATTGTTTATGTTGTTGCAAATTAAAAGCATTCACTTCGCGGCTGAAGTGTGTTTAATAAGTAAATTGGTTGGGCTGTTTCTCTCCAGACATATGTGATTAAACAGACATTTCTTTTGCTTAAATCATTGCAAGATAGTTGAAACTTGCTGAAAACAAAAAAAATGTCTTGACTGAAATGAGTTCCTTGTGAACAATTGTGCTTAAGCTGATCAGCTACACCCAGTTCACAGGGACCTATGGGTTGCTCTTGTTTTTTGTTGAAATGAATCTCTTTGATAAGCACATCTTTGTCCAGGCCAGCGATAATGAGTTGTTAAATCTACATCAGGGCAATAAGGATCTTCTTACCTAGCGCCTTGACATCTGACACGGTACAGGAAAATTAGAGAGCCCGGCTGGCATAGGGGTCAATCAGTCAGGTGTAGTTCATGAACTGAACCCCCATTACTTGGCTAATACTTCCAAACATTTAACAATACCAATCACCCTTATCATTTCACCCCAATATAGGCAGGTTCTACCAATGTTTGTAGATTCTGGGACTATTGGAAACTTTTTAGATCTAGCCTTAGGCAGTTCTTTACATATCCGATGGGTTAGGAAAGATGAGCCACAGCATGTTAGAGCTGTGGATGGTTCTGAGCTCTCTTCTGGGATGATTGTATATCAAACAATGACATTATCTTTAGTATTTGAGAATGGGCATACTGAGACCTTGACCTTTGATCTCATAGACATACTTCCTTTTGGTGCTATTTTAGGGATCCCTTGGCTTCAACTGCATAACCCTGTCCTTGACTGGTCCCTCCAAATTGTCACCTTGGGATCCCCTTATTGCCGAACTCATTGCTATAATAAAGCACATGGAGCTCAGTCTCCCTTGACTTGTGCAGTTTCAAATCAGGCCCCTTGAACCAGCATCCAATTGAATACTAGGACTTTCAAGACGTCTTTGACAAACAGAGGGCTACAGAACTACCATAGGAAATTTGATTGTTGTATAGACTTACTTCCAGGAGCTGCACTGCAGTTGCATTTACGCTCTCTCAGAGCCAGAGACAGAACACTTAAAAAAATACCTAGATGATATGCTAGCCTTAAGGTTTATACAACATTACACCTCTCCTGCATCACATGCACTCTTCTTTGTTTTAAAGAGGGGCATCAGATTGCCAGCATGCAAAAACTACAGAGCATTGAACAAAGTGACCGTAGAAAACAGATATTTATTACCATTAATTCCTGACTTGTTAGATCAGGTTCGGAAATCCACGATGTACACCAAACTGGACTTACGTTGTGCATACCACCTTGTTTGAATAAAAGAGGGTGACCAGGGGAAGACCGCCTTTCGGACTAAGTTCAGACTTTTTTAATACCCAGTTATGCCATTTGGGTTGTGTTACACCCCAGCTGCCTTCCAGTACTTCATCAATGCGGTTCTGCAAAATTTGCTGCAATTTGCATTGTCGTATACATTGACAACATCCTGATCTATTCACGAAACATGACTGAACACAGAGAATATGTTAGGACAGTGTTGCAATGACTCCAAGAACATGTCATATTGGCTAAGTTGGGTAAATACATGTTCCATAACCAGTCTGTTGAGCTCCTGGGATATATCTTATCTCCAGAGGGTGTGACCATGGACAGGAAAAAGGTCCTGACAATCTTAGATTGGCCAGCACTGACCACAATAAAGTAGGTACATAGTTTCCTAGGTTTTTCAAACTTTTACTGATGATTTATCACCCACTTTTCTGACAATGTAAGCACCATCACTAGCCTCTTACGAAAGCAGGTATCTTTTGATTGGTCCCAGGAAGCTAATGATGCCTTTAAATTACTTAAGGAGAAATTTGGCCCCAGTAATCAGACATCCAGACCCCACACAGCTTTACTTTGTGGAAGCGGATGACTCCCAGTTGGCTGTGGGAAGTATTTTATCACAACAGAACAGGACACATGCACGCAGTTGGCTTTTTTTCCAAAACTTTACTGCAAGCAGAACAGAATTACACAATTGCTGAATTAGAGTTATTGGCAATCAAACTATGCTTTCACTATCCTTTCAACAATGGTGACACTACCTATTAGGGGCCCAGCATATCGTCACCATATACACTGATCATAAGAATCTCCAATTCCTCATGTCTTTGAGAGCCTAGACCCCCAGACAAGTAAAGTGGTTATTATTTTTTAGTGAATTTGATTTCATTATAACCTACCAACCAGGCACACAACAGATTAAGGCTTATCTACTGTCTAGATGGGGTATCACACATCGTAGGGCTCTGCGATTAGGAATATTTCCTGGATAAAGTCAGGCAGAATATGAGTCAAGAAGAAATAAATGCTTGGGTGACTGAAAAAGATAATCATGTACACAATGAGCTTCCTTTCCATGGTACTACCATATATGTCCCCATGAATGAATTAAGACAGGAAGCCGTAACCTGGTCTCATGATACTCAATTAGCAGGTCAGCCAAGAATCCAAAAGACCTTAGCAAGCTGTCAGCAATGGTTTTGGTGGCCCAAATTGTCCAAGGATCTGCTGACTATGTTCAGACCTGCCAAATATGTTCACTAAACAAAGCATCCCATTCCGCCCCATCAGGAAATGTAATAACCTTCCAGTGCCCCCACATCATTGGCATACCATAAGCATGGACTTTATTACTGACCTTCCCTTACTCCAATGGCTATACAACCATTTGGGTGGTAGAGGATCTTTTCTGAGGTGGCGCACTGTATTGCCCTTAAAGAAATACCGACTGCCAAGACCCTCTCCATGCTGTTTATTCAACAAATCATGATTTTCGATAGGGGCCTGCAATTTATTTACCGACTATGGCACAGTCTTTGCATATCATTGGACGTTGATGCCTGACTCTCATCTGCCTATCACCCACAAACTAATGGGCAGACGGAGTAGGTAAACCAGGTTTTAGAACAGACACTGCAATGGCTATTGACCTCTACTCCTAAGAGTTGGAAATCCTTGTTACCTTTTGCTGAATTTGGCTACAATAACTCACAGCATTCAGTCGCTGGGGTTTCCCCTTTCAATTGTTTAACGGGTAAGCATCCTTGTATGTTGGCCAAAAATGCTGCATTCTGGAAATGTACCCATCATAAAAGATTAAGTAAAACATCTGGCTGATTCACAACAGCAGGAGTTATCACATTTACATCAGATAGAGTATGAAAAAATATACCAACAGACATCAACAACAACAGCCAGACTATAAGGTTGGAGATCAAGTTTGGCTGTCCACTAAACACCTGCAATTACAAGGGCCACGTAAGCTACAATTCAGATATGTGGGTCCCTTTTCTATTCAACAAATCATTAATCTAGTAGTTGTAAAATTACAGTTGCCAGAAGATTTACCCGTTCATCCAGTGTTTCATATGTCCCTATTGAAGCCCTACTGTGCCCAGACTCATCCTGCTCCCCCTCCTTCCCCCATAACTCTGGAAGGTCATTTGGAATTTGAAGTACAAACAATACTTGATTCTAAGCATGAGAATAGACGCTGGTTTTACTTGATAGCTTGGAAAGGGTATGGTCCTGAAAAGCCGTTTTGGGAACCAGCCAGTAATGTTCATGCTTGGTTCGTTCCTTCCATGCCCGTCACCCAGACAAACCACGCCCTGTGGCCATTCCTTGTGGGGGAAGCTCTTAAGACCCCTCTTGCACCCTCTGTGTAGTGGGCCTAGGGCGCAGGGCTCACGTTGCTTTACCCCATGGCGCTTTATGGCATGCTATTATATCATGACCGATGTTCCCCCAGCACCCTCATGACCGATGTTGCCCTAGCACCTGTAATTTCCATTACTCTTGAATGCCTGCAAAAGTTCCCCAAATTATGCGAACCTATGGATTAACTGCTCTGGCTGTTTGTAGGGGCTTGGTGTAGTTTTCCATGAAATCCCTGCAAGTTTCCCCCAGAATCCCATAAGCAAATGGCAAGCCTTGCTCTTGCTGTTACTGAGGCCTTGGTGTTGATTTCCATTATGAACCTTTGAGCGAAGACGATACGTTTGTTTCCTGTTATTTGGTTCCGATCAATAAGTTGCAACTGCCCATTCTGTAAGGTCAAAGAGAGTGTACTAACACATGTTTTCCCCAAAGTTCAAGAACCTTATAGACGGCCATGTACCCCGCATACATCACGTGATCCAGCTACATCCATTGAGCCTTTTAGAGGGCATATAAACCCCTCCCAAACCCGAATCGTGGCTTGGCCTCATTCCCTGTGGAACAAGCGTCACCATTCACACTCACCTGAAGAATCCTGACGGAACCAAGAAGTGCTCCAGTCTCCTTAAAGTCCATCCGAACCTGTGGTACCCATGGCATCTGCTTCCTTGACATCTTCCTCCTCACTCCCTCCTGCACAGCTACTCCGGACCCCCACAACTCCCTGAGTCAAGGCTTCCAGATCTTCTTTGAGCTTCAGTCAAGTGGAAGAACTAGGCTAAGTACTTGATATCAGGTTAGTGCACACTACACCTCCTACAGTAGTAAACAGGACCTAGTGTCCCCGTCTCCAAGGACTACAGTCTTTTCCTCCATGTCCTCTCTGTGATATATTCCAGCGCTTCTTGTGTGTTTATACTCCGGACCCTTCCTACAACCTTGGTGCTAGAACTGTATCACACAAGGATTAAATACTTGAGCTGTGTGTTTCACTGATGAACAGTAGTGCCAAGAGAAAGCACTTCAGAGTCTTTGATATATGTATGGACCTTGTACCAAAATCTGTATTTCAAATTTATTCCTAAGAGTGACACGCTCCAATCTGTGATTTTGGTTATTCTGCTTTCATGCCGAGCTGCTGATGAAACCTGTAAGTTTTTGTCACTGAAGTTAATGCATGCTCATTGTATATAGAGACTTGTTAGTGTACTGATGGTAACTGCCTCCACTTGTTATTTCCAGTGCATTGCGTCATCCCAAAAACAGAGGCTCTGGTCCCAGACACACCTACCTCACAAATGCAGAAAGTCTCAGAAGTGACAGATCCTGTTACCCAGTGTAGTAGAGCAGATCCAATACCGCAAGTCTCTATTTTTGTAATGTCCCAACCCCCCTGCCTCCTAAGGGCCCGCGTATTTAAGGCGTTTCCTTTCCTTGAATAGACTAGGTCCTGTGAGGGATAGGAGATCCAGCATCAGCTTCTGTGTTGTCTCCACGGTTGGGATCAGGTGAGTGCATGATAAGATTACCCTGTGGAACTTCCTTAAAAAAAGACATAAAACAGAAACACTATATAAGTAAGGTAAATGCCCACAGGAAAGAGTCTAATTTTTCTTGACTTTAACAGACCTGTGGAGCATATGGGCAGGACTGCACTGTGTTTTTTTCTTATAAGTGTATCAGACATGTGCAATAGTACAGAAGACCCCCCCTCTGATCTGCGTGTAACCTAGCTTTGGTAGTCTTTATTTCATGGTATATTTTGCTATGTATGTAAAATAACCAAACATCTGCTGTAAATAAAGACTAGACATGTGCATAATGATTACAAATCATCCACTTTTTTGTGGTTGCTACAAAAATCTAGTCATTGAAAATATGGATGATTCAGAGTTTGCAGAAATAGATAATGAACAATAAGTCACAATATTTCATCATTTTACAAAATGATTTAGTGGAAGCAGGTAATTGGAAATCAGTTTAAAATCAATAGATATACCATCTACACCTCTGTTTGTTTATTTGCCCTCACTGGTGTACCCTACATGGTTGATATTCTGCAGGCAGTGACTCTTTTGACTCTTCTAATGAGTGAAGCTATTGGGTGTAGGTAACTCCTCTAGAAATGATGGTGGAAGAAGCACCCTATCTATATTGGTGCACCTACCTTGTATCTGGTGGTGCTACCTCCATGAAAGATCACCATGGAAGTGGATGAAAGGATGCCTACTATGGAGAGGCAGGTGTATTATCCCTTCTATTAAGTGAAACACTCTAAAGCAGAGGTCTTCAAACTTTTTTACTCTGAGCCCCCCCTAAGCAAAATATTTTGAGGTCTGGCCCCTCTCCAAAACGTTATGGCAAGGATTGGGGGAGAGGGAGGGACATGGCTGCGTGAAGGGAGCGGGGCTTATGAGATGATTTCAGGAATACTTTTTCTATAGCTTATGAACCGCACTAAATATGAGACTTATAAAACAGCAAATGCATCAAACAAAAACAGATATTATCCCAAACAAACTGCTCCCCATAATTGGGGTGTTGTGAACCCCTCACACTCTTTGATCTCAATGCAACTACACCTGCTGCACTAATGATAACTGCAATCCTGAGTAGCAGGCTATCTCCTCTGCATCTTTTATCTCTTTTATCTCCCCACCATGACGGATCATCACCTCGGTCCTAATGCTTGAAAGGAAAATAAGCTGCCATACCCCTTTTTTAAAGGTAGACAGTCATAACTGAGATGCATTAAGCCCTTCAAATCCCTGGGCCCCAGTCCTGCTGCATCTGCTTGCTTAATGATAACCAGCAGTGGCCACTTACACACTTGGCAGCAGTACCAGCTTCACTAATGAATGTCCCTTTAAAAAACAAAACACTTATATTGTCCCCTTCTTTGCGGTATCTCTCTGAAGAAGCTGTCTCTGGCCATTTGTAAACATAAAAATGAGTCCCCATACAGTGCTCCCTATTCTGGGCCTTCTCTTTGACAATATCTATGAATCTCGCTCCTTTCCTCTGTCTCCTACACTATTACTGTGAGGCCTCAGGGATCGAGAGGATTAAGGCTTTGCATCTGAATGCAACCCTGCTGGCCTTCTACCTGGCACCCCATGGACTCAGCTTTCACCAAAACTGTCCCAGATTGGTAAATACTGACTTTGACGTGTCTCTGCCTGAAAGCGAAGGGTGTGGTGGTAGTGCAGAAAGTTAAAAAAAAAACTAGCCTTCTTACCAGCTGTTGATTGAGTCACTTAAAGCCAGGGCCACTGGAATTATGAGTTTCTGCAGCAGCAGCATTTTCCACATAATTATCAGTTTACTGCATTTGCTACATAATCTGCAGATTTCAACAAAAAAAACTTGATTCTAGCTCAAACGGAACAAAAGTTACTTAAAGCATGACAAAGTGTACCAGAGCTGTGGAAGGCCCTTTGCAAAGATTGACTGGTAATCTTGTAGTTGCTTACTGCTGTATTTGGGTGTTAAAGTGGTACTAATGAGGTGAAATATTTCCCCTGACAGCGTTACATTGAGTCAAAATGACAAAATAATGGAGTAATGCTAACCTCAAAATGTGGCGCATTCTGCTGCATAATTTACCTTTTCTTGCTGCATAATTTAGTCAAGCCTGCCGCATAATGTGGTCCTCTTCTGCTGAATAATTCCAGTGGCTCTGCTTAAAGCTTCATGGTGACAAAGATTTATTCTTTTTGAGATGTAATGTAAGGGTGTTATCAGCTGAGATCTGGAATAGTGGAGACACTTACAAAAATGTCTGCATTAGATACAGTTTGATTACTTATTACTAAAAAGTATATTTTGTAAGAACTTGTTTTATCTCAATCACTGCATCATTTTGCAGCAGCCTAGCTTAGAGTATGTAAATACTGTTTTAAAATAATGACTTACATATTCACAGTACTTTCTGCCACAGGCTGGGACCTCATAACACTATAAACAGGGCCACTGGAATTATGCGGCAGGAGAAGGCCAAATTATGCAGCAGGGTTGACTAAATTCTGCAGCAAGCAAAGGCGAATTATGCTGCATAATGCTGCATATTCTGTGATAGCATTACTGCACTATTTTGCAATTTTTTCACTTGTTAACACTGTCCTGGCTTTTAATGCCCCTCATAAATACCACATTAACACCCACATATAGTAATAAGCAACAGAAAGGTGACCAGTCAACCTTTAGAAAGGGCCTTCCACTGCGAGGTAACATGTGTTGCTGCATTTTTAGTAACTTTTGAACCATTTGAGCTTGAAACAAGTTTTTTTTTCTTTTCAAATCTGCAAATAATGCAGCAGATGATGGATTATGTGGCAAATGTGGGAAATCCATAACTATGCGCTGTGAGTGCAGGGTGAGCATGAAAGTGAAGGGTGAGAATGAGGAGTGAGTTGTCTGAATGCAGGGTGCATTCCCAGACACTTGAAGTAAATCAGCATGTTATTGACGGCGGTGTAGGGTTTCAGATATAAGTTAAACTATTGCTACTATGGCATTAATCAGGGATCGAGGGTGAGGGAAATAAATAATGCACTGATCCTGCAACAAACTTCCAGTCTTATGATTAGGGTTGCCAGCTCATTATTTTGATGTTGCAGACGGTAAAAAACATAAACAGTCACCTAAAGCCATATTTTCAGCACTTATCTGTGCATACTTCGAACAGCAAATATAAATAGAAAGCACTTTTAATTGTGTTCTAGGGTGGCCTGAATGATTCATGACTGATAATTAAAGGGAACAAAGACAGAAAAGTCACATTACAAATAAATACATACTTTTTATTTATAATCCTATTTAGTGTCAAGACGAGGTCTTTGCAGGCTCTTTAAACAACACATGGCTGGCATTTTTCTTTTGGCAACCCTACTTTATATTCCTTTTCATGAAATGCATTCTCACACTAGTAAATGTAAAATACAAATGTAAGGAATAGGCAGAGTGGGTGCCCAGGGGGTACTGGAACCAGAAAAAAACACTAAGCCTCGGTAACCAGTTTACAAAGGTTTGTTAATATGCAAATGGTCTTTAAAGACCTGTGAAAAACTCGGGCGAGCCGGTGATAAGACTCCAGACACTGCCCAGCCAAGCCCACAGCAGCACACTCACTGACCTCCAGCCCCATGGCACTCTGATCTCACTTCAAGGGCTTTGGAGTAAATGAAGACAGCCTGGAAATGCAGCAAATAAACATTGCCACACTTCCAGGCCATCTTCATTTACATGTACTTGCAGAGGCATTTGCGCTCCCCCGGGGAACCCATTAACACCCCTCCCAGGGGGGAGCTCCCCACAGTTTGAAAACCTCTGCTCTAAAGCATATTAGGAAGACTAGGTATATGGACATTAAATTAGCAGAAATCCCCCATCTAGACCCAGCATTGATGAAATTGCCGAAGGAGTTTTCCGAATCAAAGTATCAACCTCTATAGCAGATATTATCACCATTAAAAACCTGAGCAACCTGGTGAAGAATTGTACTTTGGGAGGAGCATAATCTTCTGCAATCGAAGGTTAAAAATATACTGCTCCACAGCAAAGTCCTAGGTGTTTTTTCCATATTAGTCTTCAGGGTTTGACTCATAAGTGCATTCATCTTGTGTAGCTTCCATCTGTATAATTTATCAGCACAGTAACCTTAGCTACATTTAGATCTGAACATAAAATAATCTGCTTGCACAATCTTATCTGGTAAAATTCTCTCGAAGTATTATTCCTGTAAAATCTATTATCTTAACATCCTATGTGGAAGCCTTTCATAAAGATTTCTAATTTTTTTAAACTGAGACTTTAATTCATAAAAAATGTAAAAGTATGGGCAGAGATTTAGGCCTCGCCCCAACTCACTTTTACATTTTTTTAATTCATAAACAATCTCAGAAGTACCCATGGAAAGCTGTGCCTCCAACCAGAGAAATTCTAAAAGATAAAATCTTAGCAAAAAGTTTGCAATCTAAATTGATAAGAGAAATGGGTCTATAATTAGCACATGAGGACATATCTTTATCCTTTTTAGGAATTAAACAGATCATAGCCTCAAAAAAAGTAGCCTTAGCTTTGTCCTGTAAGATAAAATACTGATATAAAGTGAGTAAATGTGGGAGTAAAAGATGTGAAAAACAGGAATAAAATTCAACAGAAAAACCATCTGGACCCTGTGCTTTATCTTTGGGTAGTGCATTAAGAGCTGACTTTAATTTTAATTCAGAAATCAAAATAGGCGTGTCTAAACAAGAAAGATCCTGTACCTGCTGTTGTCTTGATGGGAGAGAGTGAAAGTAGGACTCTAATGCTTCATCCATGGGAAAGGGATCTGGTGTGTAAAGGTTTGTATAATAATCAGAAATTGTTTTCAAAATTTCTGTGTTTTTAAAATGAGGAGTCCCGCTTTCATCTATAATCTTTACTATTTTGGACTTTTGAGATTTGACCTTCAAATAGTTAGCAAGTAATTTGCTGGCCTTATTTCGCCGTCTGTAAAATTTGGAGTTAATTTTTAACAGTGCTCCGGCGGCTTCCTCTGTCGATTTTTCATTGAATTCAAATTTGGCATTCATTAAATGGTGTAACACATTATCATTCTTGGTTATGAAAAAATCATGTTCTAGTTGTTTAATGGATTGAAGAAGTAATGAGGATTCTTTAGTGGCTTTTTTCTTTTTGGCCGTGACATAATTAATTATATGTCCTCGAGCAGAAGCCTTAAAAGCATCCCAAACTATATGAAATGGAATATCAGGTGTGTTGTTATGTAGAAAGAACTCTTGTAGAAAACCTTCAAAATGTTGTACAAATTCTTTGTCTTTCAGTAAACTATTGTTAAAGCGCCATCGACTTGGTTTAGAGGTCTCAGGTAATAAATCCAAATCACCCATAACAGGAGCATGATCTGAAATCAATATTAACCCCATTTCAGCATGTGTAAGGGTGGAAACTAGGGGGGGCAAAAGAAATATATATTCAATTCTGGATTGGTATTTATGGGTAGGTGAATAAAAGGTGTATTCCAGTGTGTCTGGAGAATATAACCTCCAGGCATCAACTAGACCTCTGGAGTGAATAAATCGTGTGAATGCTTTCTGCATTTTGTTAGGAACATATTTAACTGCAGAGTTCCTATCTAAAAAAGGGTCTACAATCTGATTAAAATCACTGCCTACTATTAGATTTGCATTCGGACAGGAACGTAACATAACTGACATTTGTTCCCAAAATTTCACATCGATACCAGTAGGACCATAGCAATTGAGGATGGAGATAGGTGTGTGATGAATAGCGGCATGTATTAGCACCCATCGACCCTCTGCATCTCTTTCCTCTTTCTCTATTACCAAGGAAAGGGATTTGTGAACCAATATATTAACCCCATTTTTGTGATCAAGGGTTGAAGAACAAAAAACTTGGCCAACCCAATTTCTAGGCAATGAGTTTAAATCTTTGTCAAGTAAATGTGTTTCCTGTAGCAATATTGCATTTAAGATGTGCTAAGAGTGTAAGAACTCGCTGCTTCTTAATAGGATTACGCAAGCCCTTGACATTCCAAGAGATAACCTTAAGAGTATCTACCATTGCAAGAAACTAACATACATATTAAACTAAAATAACCATTAAAAGGTATCAAAACAACTAACCAACTGAATATAAATATCTCCAGAGATGGCTTAACATTCGTATTTAATGAAAATCTGTAATATTTATTGAGATCAGCGAAAAAGAAAGGAAAGAAATAACTAAAAAGAAAAGAAAAAGAGGAAAAAGAAATGAGAATAAACGAAGGACAATGAATCTGATAAAGACCAAGAAGATGACAAAGAGCCAAAGGGCTACAGTCATGAAGAGAGTGGGACACATCCAGTGTGAAGAGAATATGATGGAGGGGTAGAGAGCCAAAAACAAAAATGAAGACGGACAACAGGCCAAGATCAAACAAAATTGGACAACAATCACCACGAAGACAATCATTACAGTAGAAAAAAAGATAGAGAATATAAAAAAGAGACAGCAGTTATTCATATGAATAAAACCGACAAGACAACAATACAAAAAAAGAATCAACAAATAGGAATGCAAGGTACATAAATGACCAATACATACCACTTGCCAAGACATGAGGATGAAATGCAAACAGGAGGTCTAGGAAGGGAGGTACTTGGGAGACAACACACCAGAGAAGGGAGTCCGGATTAGACAACAAACAGGGAATAAACAAACAAAGGGGAATAAATAAATAACAAAGTTACATAAATAGACAATTGAGCTGAAAGCATCAATAATATCATGAGCACCATTGAGCAGTGTACATGTTACCATTAATAAAGTTAAAGCTAACTCCTTGAAATAATAAACAATTTAGAAAAAAGGGTCCGAAGTACAAGCATACAACAGGTTAGGAGACAAAGTTCAAGAAAAAGTTCAAGCTTTTCCAAGATCCATTGCTTCACCCTTGTGTTGAAGAATACATTTTCTCAGGTCTTCTGGACAGTCAAACGAAAAAGTTTGGTCCTTATAAGTGACTTTAAAGAAACATGGGTGCACAAGACCATATTTTGCATTCATGGATCGTAGAGTAGGGCGGAAGGAAAAGAAGGATAAGAACTCCTTCCGACGAGCAGCAGTTGAACGTGCTACATCTTGGGAGATAAAGACTCCCTGACCAAACCATGGCATTTTTTTTCTTTGTTTGGCCGCCGATGAGACCATAAGCAACTTAGTATATTCCAAAAAAAGAACAATTATTCCTCTAGAGCGGCCAGAACTTAAGGTACCGACAGGTTTAGAGCCAATTCAGTGAGCATGTTGAGGTGTGTTCCTTCTCTGAGGCCCACCAATTTAGGAATGTGAACCCCAAGGAAGGCAAGCATGTCGTACCCCTCCTCTCCTTCCAGAATACCATAAATTCAGAGGTTGTTGCGCCTATTTCGATTTTCTAAATCTTCTGTTTGCTGCTTCAAGAGTGATATCTCCTTAGTGATGCTATCAGTTTTGGTGGTCGCATCCTGCACTTCACTGATCCGTTGTTCAACACTTGACACTCTGGACTCCAAAGTAGACCACTTTTCTTCAATGCGTTGAAGTGTGACCTTAGTCTCCATAACAAAAGGCTTCAAATGCTTAATCTCCTCCATAAGGTCCTCCAACGTCAAAGGTAATGGAGACTTCGTAGGGGATCCAGGATCTTTTTTTGTCGCTTGGTAGGAGTATTTGAATCTTTACGTACAGAGAGCATGATAGTGGATGAGGTGATAGCCTTCTGACTAGAGGGTGTAGAAGACTACATAAGAAGAGTATTTCACAAGACACTAGAAAAGTCTCAATATCACACACTGAAAAATGACTGAAGGGTGTGCGTTATTCTGTGATGTCAAACGTGGCACCAAAAGGTAGAAAAATGCACAGAACAATTTGTGGTGGCAGGAGTGAAAATGGCAAAATTAGCCCAGACTTAAGATCACTGTTCAAAAAAAGTAAGGATTCATATAGAATAATTATCAGTAAGACTACTGATATTTTGTAACTACACAGCTTGCAAGAGGTGACAGGATATGTGATTTAAGTTCTTGATGCTTCTACATCATAACGTGCCAGCATTCCTCATTATTAACACTCACAATATGCAAAAAAGAGACTAAAAACCATAATATTGAGCTTGTAGGCTTCCTGTAATCTCTTGGAGCCATAAACAACTAGCATGACTGAGCTGGAGAAGCTGGCTCCGTCACGCTCCTTATGGCATAAAATGGTGGCCGCAACCGCTGAGTCTGAGGTGCATGACACCGGAGAGCTAGAGCAAGGTAAAAACAGCTTAAAATCAGCCAGAAAGAAAAATACCTGCTCTCTCCGCGTTCGCGCACCTGATTCTTTGCAGCATGCTCCATTTGAGGACTAACTGCCGTCCGTAGTGAAAGAAAGTCTCCGACTGCAAATGGAGCTTCACAGACCTGTGGCCATCTTGCGGGCAGTGCTGCCAAGCCCCAAAAGAGTGATTTATTTCCTAACAATTTCTTTGTTTATGAGCTCATAGAAGGAGTCAGAGAGTTTTGGGAGATTTAAGCTGTCCAGATACTTATGGCATTGGGAAATGTCAGTCATCATAGAGAGATTATATAAGTCCTTATAAAAGGAGAGGAATAAGTTCAAAATAGCAGTGGAGTCTAAAAGAGTTGAGCCATTTTTATCTTTAATTGCCAGTATACACATCCTCATGTGTACCTGTTTTAGGTGAATAGTGAGGTGTTACCCACTTTATTACGTTCAATGCAGTTAAGAGCTTTAATTTTATCTGATGACACATGAGCACGCTCACTAAGAATTTTATTATATTCATATTTTAGTGGCTTAATTTGAGATTAATATCGGGGTCAAATGAACGGGCTCTATCCAATTCAAGCTGTTTGAGTGAGGATTCAAGTGCTGATAGTCTTTCGTTCAAGTTCATATTTTTTTCATTCATTATAGGTAAAATGACCCTTCTGATCATAGCTTTCATCACATCCCTTAATTTCTGGAGCGAGGTCTAGAGTGGAATTATCCGAGAAAAAATGCATAATGGCTTCCTAGATTTGTGTGTTTTTGATATTGGATCTTCTAATATACTATCATTCATTATCCAAGTATTCCTTTTAGGGTGGGGTTTAGCTAGCTTGATAATTATAGAGCTACTTGCATGATCGGGAATAACAATATGTTCAATAGATAGTTGTGAAGAAAAGGGGGAGAAGATAGTTGTGGGGGTGTGAATAGAAAGTAAATTCACGACCGCTAAGATTGTGTAGATGTCAGACATCCATCCAAATTGTTATCCTAACATAGCTGACACATTTGTAGACGAGATGTGGGTGGTTTGTATAGGCAGTTGGACAATCTATCCAAGGTGGAGTCCTATAGGAGATTGAAGTCCCCTCCCAGAAGTACAAAACTAGCTCACGGAAAATTTGATGCATATTTATGAAGGTCCTTCCAGAAAGAAGTCTCATCATTAGTAGGGGCATATATGTTGATGAGCTAGACAGTGGAATCAACTGTGGTTATGCAGGATATTACCAATCTAACATAATCTTCTTTTGGAATTGCCAAGAAGCGGCTGCAGCAGGTGAAAAATCACACCTGTGTAAAGAGATGCAGATTCAAGCAGGTCCCCTGTGTTAGGCTGAACGAGAATCAGTGATTATGCAGTTCAGGACGGCTCCGGTGGTCAGAAAATCACCATTTGTTCACTCTATCTCAGCAGAACTCTGAGCCTAGGCAGCCATTCTCCTAGGGCTCAAGCCAAGCCCCCCAAATTACTTATCTGTTTATTCTAACAAGTAATGTTAAAAAACATAACAAAGCCTACCACCTTTGACGTTTGCACCCACTTTCCTTTTTGCTTGGAACACGGAAACTCTACTGGTGCCAGATGTTCCTCTGGTGAACTGAAATCGTGACATTATGCCTATTTTTTTTATTCTGTTGCCTGTTGATACAGTCTAATAAACTTAAACCCTTCTCTATTAGCTGCTCTGTGGGACATCTCTCCCCTGTTTAGCGTTCTCATCATTCTTGGTGGCTGGGAATTTACTTGTTGTACATCGTAGGTTTATTTTCACGGATTTGTATGATGTTTGTTGCAGTAAATACGGTTAATGTTGTTTACTCAGTGCTTGGAATAATGTGTGAACCTGCTTCCCCATTTGGATATGTAGCGTGATTTTCACTTTGCACTTGATTGATGAATACATCTTAATGCAGATTAACTATTGGTACAATATAATGTGTGAATCAACATGCTTGAGGTGCACATTTATTTTCAAACTTCTTTTTCAAGTTTTGCTTTTATAGTACGATATGCAACATGTAGCTTTTTACGTATGTTTTCATGTCAGGGATTGTTAACCGTGGTCATATGCAAAGTGCCTAGAATTCGCACAACATAAATTTTCCCATTTTAGTCGTTTGTGTTTGTTTGAGTGGCATGAATTCTGCTTGCTCAATATGTAAATTATATTTCCCTGTATGTACTTTCTTCATTTGCATGTGCTTAGGCAATTTGCAAATTGCTGCTGAGAACTGCTATTTGTGTATTTTCACATTTATATCTGTATCTCACTTGGTATGTGAGCTGCATTAAATATCATATTCACTTCTATTTGAATTCTAATTGTGTGTTTCCAATCTATTTGCAATTTAAAATGCGATTGCGCTTTTTCTTGATTAATTGGGGTATAGGTAAAATCCCTACATACTTGGTAAATTATTTACATGACTAAACATGCAACAAGGACGTCATCCATCTTAAAAGGGATTATAGCACACGTGCAATGGAGCTATTAACTTCTGGATGTTTCTTGCAGGAGGCTCAGAATTGTACAGCAGGGCAAAATGGAATATTACCAGATACAGAAGATGAGGGGGGGTACAGCGCATGTCATGCTTGATGACAAAGGGGAAAATATAAGACGCAACTACAAGTCCCAGAAACCATAGAAAAAACGGCTTGGATGAGCTACTCAGACATAAACCTGGAACAATTTACAGCGCACACAAAAATTGCATTACTTCGCAAGTTGGTGAATGTGTGTTGGACTTAAAGTTACACAACGTGACTGAAAGGCTGATTTACATGATGTGTAAATTAAAAAATGATAAGCCATAAAACTGATCTAATGTCTTTGTTCATGGTAAATCAATGGTATATGAGCAGGGGCAATGTTATGTAAGTGAGATAATTTACATAAGACTATTCGAACTGTCAGCATCAGTGGCATGGCAAGTGTGCCATGGGCCCTAGTACAAGGAAGGAAATGGGCCCTCTGGCTGCTGTTTGAATTGTAAAATACAGCAATTATAAGGGTTCAGCTGACACCTCAGGCCTCTGGACCCTGGTGCGACTGCACCTGTTGTAGCAATGGAAGCTATGCCCTTGGTCAGCATTGCACTTGTACGCTGAGAAAAAATGTAGGGTTAGCATCAGTGATAATCATTTTGACCTTATATGTGGCACAGAAAATACCGTAAGATGTGAAATACAGCATTCAATCAATATTGGTTAATGTGAATTTGTACATGTTGACAGTTGCTTCACTTTACGCACTAAGCCTGCATGGTGGCTCAGTGATGTATTACTCCGCTGTGAACTGCAAGTCCTGTCTTTTAACAACAGTAGTTTTCAGGGTCAGTTTTGCAAATGGGTTCCGCAGATTTAGCCCACTAAGCTTATTTGCTTTTTATCAATCAGTTTTTTTGACATTTACTGTAGATGAGTCTCACTACCTGAGTCTCACTCACAGTAATGTCATGGTAATTGGCTGTGCATGTTTACCGCCAGTGTCCACCTTTTACGGTAAGGCTGCTGAAGTGCAGTTGGGGTAAGGGGCACTGGGCTGGTTACATGTGAACACATGTACACATGTGTGTGGGCTGGGCGTGAGAGACTACCGTTTTGCGCAGCCTGGTAGCCTGTAACCTACCTGTGACAGTTTTAAACTGCAAATTTGACCTGTCAGAATAACCCCCTTAGACAAGGCAAAACCTTCCTTTTAACTTATTTTTAAGTCACCTCTAAGTAGGCCTTATTGCCCATAAAGGCAAGTTTCATGATATTTAAAAGTAGGACAATGTTGAACTTCTCCATACAGTGAAATATCTCCCAAAGCTATTGTGAGAAGTTGGCCTGGTATATGCTGTTCACTAATTAAAGTGGACACCTTGCACCAGACCAATTCGACTCTTATGGTAGATAGGTTTAAGACAACCTTTATAGAAAGCTATCCTAGTGGTAGCTGTGGAGAGCAGCCTTCAGGCTAAGTCTTGAAGGAATGTAAAGCAGCTTGTTTTACCACACAATCTCTTGAATCACCAAATGGAAAGACACCACACAGGTATATATATCAAATATATATGTATTTATTAATAAACACTCTCTACTAATCTCTTTATGAGATTAGAGGATAGGAACATATGTACAAGTCAAATATTATCAGGATAAGTTTAGCACAATTGAATATTACAATCTTAGTTTGCTAGACCTAGGTCTAGGGCATCTAGAATCGAGGGACCCCCAAGAACCACCCCAGGTAGTTGTAGGAGACCCACAGGGGACGGACGCGGTGACCTGGCACCGA
This sequence comes from Calotriton arnoldi, assembly GCA_963921515.1. Lineage (NCBI taxonomy): Eukaryota > Metazoa > Chordata > Amphibia > Caudata > Salamandridae > Calotriton > Calotriton arnoldi. The sequence continues at coordinate 189,527 of CAWUFW010017263.1, forward strand.
TGCAAATCCTGTACGAGTCTATGCACTCAGACGCGATTGAGATATCAATGTTAAAGGTCCCTTGCGTGTTCGAGGCGAACACACCGATCGGTCCTTGTACGAGTCGAAGGACGCGGTTACAGATGGAATTGCAAGGGAGTTGGACGCGGTGTGTCTAACACAGACGCGAACCATGTACGAGTCAGTGCGATAGTCGCACTTGGAAAGTTAGAGTTTTAGGACACTTCGAGGGAAGCTACAAGCAAGTCACTTACAGGGTAAGTAGTTCTAGGGCCCACACCCACAGGAGCACCATAGTGCTGAAGTTACCTCACCCAGGGGAGCCGGGTGCATAGGTGTTCTTTGGTGTCGGGTCGCGGCGTCGTTTTCAATGGGAGCCAGTGAAGACTTACTGCTTGCGGCAACAGGAGAAGTGTCCGGAGGAATCCAAGCCCGGATTCGGAAGATGGAAGACTTGAAAGCAGAGGGGACAGTGTTCAAAGTCACTTGGCAGTGACTCGGGGCAAGGAAGATGGATGCCCACCGTCGTCGCAAGATTCAGGTCGTTCACGGTTGCCTTGACTCTTCAGCCACGAGGTCCAGGAGGCGTCGACAACAACCAGGAGCTGGATTCGGCGTGTTCCACAATGTTTGCAGCTTACTGCCGTGTCGGCAACTCGATCGGAGCCAACAAGCCTTGGTAACAGCAAGTCTCGGGGAAAGTGTGAAGAGACAATGGCGCAGACCAGCAAGGTCTGTGGAACTCACCCAGTGAAGGTAAATTAGGGCAGGCCTGGAGCAACCAGGGGAGCCCTTTGGTTTCTTTAGAAAGTCTTCTGGGGACCCACAAGCCGGCTGGCAATGGATCGCGAAGACGCCTCGGGAGGATTCACTCACAGGGGCCCACAGTCACTCGGGACATGGTAGGCCTCTGATCTTAGGAGGGATTTCTGCTGGAGGCTGGGACCACACGTGGTCCAAAGCACAAGTTCGTGGAACGTTGTGAAGGGCTTGCACTCGACAATAGTGCACGGTACCCAGGGGTCACGGTTCCTCGTTACTCTTGGGGTCCACTGGCCTCAGCTTCGGTGGGGACTCACGATGGCCTTTGAGAAGTCAGGAAATCCACTTCTTGGGCTGCAGGGACTTCGGACTCCGGCGGGAGTGGCGTAGTTTGCGACCGTTGTTTGTAGTTTTTGGTGCCTGCCAAGCAGGGGAGTCACTCCTTGACTCCAAGTGAGATTCTTCAGTCTTCCAAAGGTAGTGGAATGTCGAAGGTCCGGCATTCTTCTTGTAGAGCGTCGTCCAGGGAAATCTAGGGTGCAATGCACAGGTTCCCCCTCTTATACTAAAAGAAGGGGAGGGACTAGCTCTATGACCCTACCTATGGGAGGGTCAGGGGATGGGCGGCTACACCCACTTCCCTTTGTCCAGTTTCACGCCAGAGCAGGGACAGGTAGCCCCTGAGCCGGTTTGAACTGGCATATGCACAGAGGAGCCTTCTGCTCCCCCAGTGCAGGACTTCAAAGCACTCTAAGAGTGCACCCACCCAGCCCCAATACACTAAACCCTGTCTGGGAGGTGGTCACACCCCCTTGGGACAGGATATCTATTGTTGGGCTTCCTCCACTGCGAGTGTTGGTCATCAGCAGGAGGGCAGCCCAGTGTCTGTGACTGGTGGCATCCATTTTGTGATGCCAGGGCTCTGCAGGATTCTACCGCGTTTCCACAGTAGGTACATGTCTATCCCTCTAGAAGGGTGGAATGCTACCCCCGCCGCCAGGACTGGCGGGGGGGTAGTATTCCAAGGTGTTTGACACCAAACACGACATGTTTCGATGCAGCCATTCCAAAGTTAGCATTTTACCGCGAGGATATAATGCACTTAAAAGTATATGGTTTAACCGCATCCACAAACAGCACCAGAGAATGGACTCTGGGAGCTGCAGAGGGGCCCTGCTCAGGCAGAGGCACCCCCTCACATAGAAGCCAAGCACCCTGCCCTCAGGATTGATAGGGCCTGCCTTAGGGGTGACTGATAGGGTTATATGTGTGTGTAGGAGAGATATAGGGAACCTATATCTCAGTGAGGGGTGCTAGCACTTCCTCACTCAGGCTGCAGTAGCAGGCCTGTGGTGTCAGATTTAGTCTGCTTCCCAGGGGTGGCATAATACATGCTGCAGCCCCTGGTAGGCCTGTGAAGTACCTATGCCCTTGGTACCTAAGGTACCATATACTAGGGACTCATAAGGTGCCACAGTATCCAATCACTAGTGCACCTAGAGTGCACTCCAAATCGTTTAGAGAGAACAGAGAGGCTGGGGCCCTGATTAGCAGGGTCCCAGCCTGACTATAGCCAGAAACCAGTGTAAACATCAGAAAAAAAGTGGGGGCAACATAAGAGGCAGATCCTACTCTCCTACAGCTATTTTCACTATAGCAAGCCTTCTATTGGACAATACTGGGCTACATGGTTACTTTAAGTAAATGCTAAATTCAGCTTGGCAGCAGCTAGAGAAATAATTCAAGGACTCATTTTAATAGTAATTTAAAATCCAACTTAATGGTCAAGTAGAATTTTAATTTACTTTTTGGAAGTGGACAGATGACTGCCTGCTCCCTTACAGCACATGAGATGCGTGCAGGGAGTCAGCTTGGGCCAAGCGATTCTTGGTCCTCCCCCCCAACGCCCCAATGGCTACGGCCAGTGTGGGTGCCCCAACTGCGACAGTGGCACCCACTTTAAAGAAAAAAAAGGAAAAGATAAGAGACACATGTCCACGCATATAAACAAGAGGCTGGAGTCGCTAATCAAATAGTCATGCCCCCAGCTGGAGCATCCCTTAATGCCCCTGAGGAGCGCTTATTTTCATTTCCTCTTGCTCCTGGTGCCCTAAGGAGGAGCAGGGTCACCTCCAATGTCATTTTTCAGAAATGTGGGGGCTGAATGGACCAATACAGCCCCCTTTAAAAGCAAATTCGAAACTTGCCCTATGTCTGAAGGTTCAGTGAAATCATTACCCTCAGACACAGTGATTATTATTTTAAGCATTCCCGACACAGCGGCCTGAAGAGGTAAAAGAAAGAATGTAAGACATGTTTAATGATCTTTTGAATATAAACATTTTATTAACAATTAATATTGTTGAAGATCGCAATGGTTTTATTCATGGTGAATGCATTGTAACATTGTTATTTATTTAATTGGTCTAAAGGATGTATCTTAACATGTGCTCACTGGTTTAATGAGGAGGTGACCCCTTGATAAAGCTTAAATGCTTGCCTTATATTTTAATGTGATGACTCCTTGACAAAGCCAATAGACCTACTTTATTTAAATTGACACCCTCTTGTATTGTGATGTTGCATCTGGTATAGGTATTGTGATTATGAGGTTCATGCCCAACTAAGGGTAAAATGTGATTTCAGAATGTCACCAAAGTTATTTCTACCTATCTTATGTATATATTTGTAAATTAATGCATAGTGTTTAGTAGTATGTTTGTAATAAATGTACTTTTTCATTTTTCACAGAAAAAGCACCGACTGGACAATCATTTATTTAGTGTTGTTGTTGCATGCCAGGGGTTGGAGACAACTGGACAATCATTTATTGAGTGTTGGTGTTGTGAGCCAGAGGTTGGAGTTTACTACACCACACCACCTCTCCAGAGTAGGCCTTGGTCTGCTATGCTTCGCTACCCTGGGACAGTGAAGTGCTATAATGGGGTACTTGGTTGCGTGTAAGAAGACAACTGTGGAACTATAACTTGCACAGACCTCTCATCCTGCACAACTAATAACATAATTTCTTACAGTCCCATGGAGCTGGGTAATAGTAACTCGTAGTATATACAGTGATTATAAACGGCTGGAGTATGCTTTGTATCAGTCTATAAAAATATCATCACTGTGCTCCCAAACATACTAAATGAGCAAGTATGATATGAAGCAGTCTATGAAAATGTTATCACTGTGCTGCCAACCATAACAAATGAGCACTTTGCTGGTCTACTTGAAATGACTTCACAGCCGAAAGGGATCCAAACACTACTTAAAAGGGAATGGAATATGACTTGACTAATCAGCTAACTTAGATTTATGAAGTTGGGAGTTGTTAAATATTCAGTTTGGGGAGATTCCGATTTCTAACCTTAATGACCAAGGAAACAAATACCACAAAGGGCAGAGACAGGACAGTGAGGCTCCTCCACACAGGCATGGTTTGGGTTTTGTGTTTGAGGCCTCTAGCACAAGGAATGGAACAACTATTTGAAACTACAGGACTTTCTGGAGGCCATTTTAATTTAGAGCACACATTGATTTGTTTATTTGCTACTGTACTTTAATTTTGTGAAGAAGACTGCCCTCTTCACAATTCATACAAACCAATATGTGAATCTGGATTACAGAATGATAAACTGCAAATTATTGAGCATGAATTAAATTGCTATGCAAAAACATATGAGTCTTTAACAGCTATGAATAGGATCCATTTTGGAAACAGGTCAGCAGAGTGCTTCCAAGACTGATGTGTTGTTATACTACATTTTTTGCAAAGGGACTGATACCTTAAGAAAGTGTAATGTGAGAAAACTGGACTCTGAGCCAGACATATGTCTTCATAATTGATATAGTGTTACCATGTTGGTTATAATGGAATTCCCACTTCTGTAGATCACAGGGTATGACCCTTCTGTTTATGTTCCCTCATGGATTTGCTGTTGAAGAGGTCTGACTTTGGGTGCGGGGTCCTTTTGTGCTGGGTGTATGAGTGGCCCTGATACCTGCCCTGTATTTCTCTGGGGGTTAGGTATAGAATTTGCTTGCTTCAATGCCTCTTGCTAAGCTTCCTGCTTAGCTGGGCTCCTGGTAATAATATTTCCTTCTGGGATGGGCTGCTAGCCGCAAATTGACTGGGGTCTGCCATGCCACTAGACCTGTCAAATTCTGCCTAGGCATGAGACTGTAGTTCTTTCATTGTTCTCCTTGGGGTGATTCAGGGGTTGCTGGCCTCTGCATTCCTGTCTGTCTGATTGTCTAGCAATTCACTAGAACTAGTTGTTGAAGTGGTATTCGCATTGAGAAGCTTTGAGCATTAGTCTTGCTTCATCCATTCATTACTTGTGGCTGTCTCCCATGGTGGCACCTCATCTTCCTTCCGGCTTCGTCCATCCTTCCTTCCAGGTCCTCCTCCTCTGGGACCTAGGCTTATACAGTTTCGATATTGAAGCTGGTTCCTCTTTTAACAATTAATTTTTCACTTTCATTCTTTAACTTTGAAGTTTTTTGCTGTCCATTTCTGAATTCAGAAGAAAGTCGCCTTTCTTCCCAGGTGCCTGCTGGGCAGTGAAGCTTGAGCTGTAGTTTGATTATGGCAGGAAGGATGGTAAGCTCCTACAAGTGCCGCATGCCTGTGGCACTTAGCAGATCTCAGTGATTTCTATCTTGGGTTTGGTGTTCCCAATCTACTGATCTGTTTTCTTTTTTGTTTTGGTCACTTTAACCAACGTTTCATAAATTCTATTTCCATTCTGCATTTAAGCAAGTTGAATTTAAGGCACTTGCCATTGTAAAATATTTTGTACACAGATATGTTGTAGATAAATATTTCAAACTACTTTGTATGATCTGATAAGATGCACTGAATATGTAGGACAACAGTTGACTGGCTGTAAGATGGATGCCTCTCTGTGCAGTTCCTCTATACAAAACAAATAAACAATTTGTTTTTTGACCTATCCAAGATTTGGGCCTGCTGAAGATAATATCCGTCTCCATGTCCACGCCTGTGATCAAGCTGATGAGCAGCAGAGTGGGTGCGACTGTGGGTAAATATGTGCTTGTTACCATAGGCTGTCAATCACGAGGAGGAAGGAGTACATCTGCCACGAATGAACTTATATTATGTTATGTCGATTTGTATAGCGCACTAATCACCCGAGAGGATATCCAGGCACCTGGGCAAATTTGTGGGTGTGGGGTGAACAGTAACATCAAACAATTGAATGAATACAATTCTTATGAAAAACTACCAATTCAGCAAAGTGGGAAGGGCAGACAAATGTGCAAAAGCAACTTTTGATTCTCTAAAGGAAAAATATTTTTCCCTGTTCTCTACCGAGAAACATCTTTCGCTACAACCCTGCCAATCTGGAGTTGATCCATTACCGATCCCAACCTGGACGTGGAGTTACTGCCACTGGAGTAAATCTTCAACCATCTGAAAAGTGGTCAGATTTCCCTTTGTGAATGCCCACAAACATACATGTTTGTAGGTGTTCTCACAATTAACAAGGAAAACCTCACCTTGTTTCTCCCACTTTCCATCTCTTGCTTGGGATTTTCTTCTGCGGATTTCTCTGTCCTCATGGCAGAGAAATCCGCAGTAGTAAAATCTGTTATACCTGTCAGGGATCATTTTGTGAAGGCTCCAGGTGCAAATGAAGGTATTTTCATCATAAATGTAAGTTTAGTGTCGAAAATGGCTTTCTGAATTGGACTCTGGGAGTGTAAGCTCTCAGAAATTGACAGCTTACACTTTAGGAATGGTTATAGCCTGGCCTTGGCCAGCAATAACCATTCAACGCTTTATGACTGCAGAGTAGAGTAGGGGTTGTGGTTTGCAATGCAGATTTTTGCATTATCTATTGGAACTCTATATCCACAATGTCAGTGGAGCTGACAGTACAAAAGCAACTAGTGTTGTGAGTCATGGCCATGGAATTTGTGCAACACTAATTAACATCTGTATATATTCTGCAGCCTTCATATTACAGTCTCAGACAAGAAGCATCCACAAACCAGGTACCCAGAAGCAAATAACAGAGCAACACAGTCTAAAGATGATCACAGTAATGCACACTGTTGAAAAATGGCGCAGGAGCACTGAAAGGTTTTTTTTTTTTTACTTATGGGATGCAGCGATAAAGAAATTACATACTTATTTGAGAGGAACATAAATAAAGATTAATAGGTTAATGAATTATTTTCCTTTCATTACTACACTATTGTCCTTTATTATAATTGCTTTGCACTCATTTAATTAAATTTGAACTAAGGCCAACACAAGATAATTTGTTTTCCCTGTGCTAAACAATGAGTATGCAGATTGGAAGTACTGAAGCAGTAATCAGCCCTCTGTTTTCAACCGTTTCTACAGTGAGCAGACATTATAATTGATAATTTGATTGTTGCAGCACTCGGTGCAATATATTTTAAAGCAACATTAACATAATGGAAATTATGTTGTGTGCCTAATCTGAGCTTTTTACCGTGCAAGCATACAAATTCCCTCTTGCAATGAATTAGGCATCTGTTCGCACGGCGATCATACAAGCTATGCATACTGTAGGATGCCTTCCTCATTTTTTGGACGCAGTTTTTCTGATGTACATTTTTTCACCCCACTCTCAGAATCAGAAATCCATATCTCAGGGGTCTGCACGATTTTCCTACAACTCAACTAATTAAGATCTAAATAATAAACCAATCAATCTGAGACAGGCACAGAAATAACTATAGGATTTGAATATGCATGTCTCACTTTAAAACAGACCTCTCTTTCAAATTCTGAATTGTTTTGCATATTTTTCATGATGACCTTTTTTTTAATGCCATTCTTACAATAATAACTAGCTTTTGTTTTCTCTTGCCTTGTCGTGCAGACACACATACCTACAAATTGTAGTTCTTCATTACAAACTGTATAACTATAAAGATGCCACGTAAATATGAAGAAAAGGCTGTTGAGTTCCCAGGCCCCTTTGCGACCTTCCTAGAATGAAATTGAAATTCGTACTTGTAAAGCGCACTTATACCCCCAAAGGGGTGTCCTGGCGCTGTACGCATACCGCTGTGGAACCCTTCCTGGCTTTTCCCTGTGAAATGTCCACTCCTGGGCACCCCCAGGGTGAAGCCAGGCATCCCAGCGCTGTTGGGGCCGTTGTGGAGATTAAGCAAGCTATTGCCCAGAGTTGCAGAGTGGGACCCATGATTAGAATAGGCACCGAGGCGAGAATTATCAGGTCTGAGGAAATTTGAGCCCAAGACCCGCCGAGGCGGGAATTGAACCCTGGTCCCAGGCCAGATCTCTGCATCAGGGTCTGCCGCTCTAACCATTGAGCCACACTTCTCCACTATGCTCTCATGCTACAATGTGCTTTCTCTCTGAGTTCATACCCAATGGTTTCAGTTCTAGTCCAGGGTCTCTTCAAATGATGCTGGCAAAGTTATAGTACCTTGTTTAGCTTCTGCTTTTTCACTTTCTTGACCACCACAAAAAACACTCTACTTGATCAAGAACATTTCCCAATTCTTCAGCAAGGGGAAAAATGTTGTGCATCAGAAAACGTGGAGTAAAATTATGTGGTTATATATAGCACATATTCAAACATCGGTGTAAGGGCATTAAATGGGCACCACTTCAAGAAATCCAGAGAGTTTCAGGAAAGCACAGCCCACAAACTATTTTGATGGGTTTCACAGCAGGCTCTTCCACCACATGCAACACTATTGGCAGTGATGTTCAGTTGCTAGATAGCAAAATCTGTAGGTGAGAAATGGCAGCTTATACTGTTTCCAACTAATAGAATCTGGCAAAACCCTTGCAAGCATCAAACTTTGACTAAAAAACACATATGTTCCTCACGTACCTGTGAAGAAAACAACTGGAACCTGTAGGGGGCCACAAATGTCCAACCACCCAACAATCCCCTAAGTCTTCTCATAAAAATTGTTCCTAACTTTTGAGGCCCAGTGACCACGACAGGAAAGACCCAAAACTCAACAGGCGCGATTCACAAAGGTAAACTGAGACAAAAGTCTAACTTTACGACTTTCGGTATCCACAAAGGGCATTTACGAGTAGTAAAGTTAGACTTTTGTCTCAGTTTAACTTAAGTTTTGGTCTTAAGTCTAACTGAGTGCAAACTTAAGTTAAACTGAGACAAAAGTCTAACTTTACTACTCATAAATGCCATTTGTGAATACCGAAAGTCGTAAAGTTAGACTTTCATCTCAGTTTACATCTGTGACTTGGGCCCAATATGGTGAAATCACATTTTTCCTCTTAAAATTGACTCTCTTTTTGCAATGTGGAGAGCTGTGGATTTTGTGCTCTGGCTCACCCGGCACCTAGAGAAACTTAGCACACCTGCACATTTTTTAAAAATAGATACCAGGAAAAAATCAGGGTGGGGTGTCTTGCGTGGCTTTCACTGTATTTTTGTATCCAGAAGCCCCTGCAAACTTAAAACTTTGACTAAAAACACACAATTTCCTCACATTTCTGTGAGAAAAACTTCTGGAATCTGTGGGGAGACACAAATTTCTCATCATCCATTATTGCCCCACATCCCCCAATTGCAATGGTACCTCCCTTGAGTTGGTAGCCTTAGTGCCTGCAACAGGAAAGGGCCCAAAACACAACAAGGACACATCACATATTTTTATACCAAAAACGGACACTTTTTTTGCAATGAGGATAGCTGTGGGTTTTGGGCCCTAGCTCAGCTGCCACTTGGGGGGCCAAGAAAACCTGCATATTTTTGAAAACTAGACTCCAAGGGGATTCCAGGGTGGGATGCCTTGCATGACGCTCGCCAGGTTGTATGACCCAGAAACCCTTGCAAACCTCAAACAGTGACTAAAAACACACACACACAAAACGTCTGGAATCTGCCAGGATGTAAGAACACATGGATCTTTGCAGATGCCCCCACTTCTTGCCTTTATTTGGACTACTAGATGCTGATTTCTGACTCTGATAGTGCACTGAAGCCTGCTAACCTGGCTTCATTGACAGTGCTCTATCCCTAAAACTGCTATGTGTGAATTGGCAATTCCAATTGAAATACTTTACCCCTTATAAGTCCCTAGTATATGGTTCTAGGGGGAACCCAGGGCATAGGTGGCAAGGGGGTTCCCAGGACTGCAGCATGTTTTTGTGCTACTGTGGGTGCTCAAAGCAAACTACTGACAGCAGACCTGCTATTGCAGACTGCAGGAGCAGTGAAAACTGCTCAAACTCAACTGTGCCCTCACCATGTGTGAAACAGCCATTACACCATATTTAATATACATCAGGCACCCCTGAGGAATGCCTCCTCAGCCCAGAAGGCAGAGTGCAGTATATTAAAGGTGAGGACATATAAGTGCAAGCCTGTATGTCCCTATAGTGGCATTCCCCATTCAAAACTACTATAAGTGTTAGCGGTCCATAGGAGAACATGAGCTGCCACCCGGGCATTCTCAAGGTTGGCAGCTCCATTATCCTACCACCAAAATATGTCATGTTTGGCATCAAACAATGTGCCTTCTCACCCATCACATGAATCTCGTGCCCTGGGTGATGTGGTATGCACCCAAGTGACTATCTTAGAGGTTGCCTACCTGGTTGCCTCAGCTTCTCAGTGCTCTGACTGGCAAGCCCGCTTTCCCACACCTGCTGCTGCCAAGACAGAATTCTGACCTCCTACCAGGCACTGTGATCACTCCCAGGGGCTATGAACAAAGGCTTGGCAGGAAGGAGGTCAAACCTCCCTCATCCCAAGAAGGCTAGTGAAGTCGCACATAAAGGCGGTGAGCTTCAAAGGCTGCAACACCTCTGATATGCATCAGGGCTGACTCCCAGTGGAAGAAACAGCCCTCCCCGCCCCAGGCACATTTGAACCCTGACAGGCGGGAAATTAGCTATACAAGGAGGTGTACTACCCAGAGGGCTAGCCACACCTCTAAGGTGAGCAGCCTGGTCTGTACACTAAAATCTGATTTTTGCCATCATAGGAAAGGGAGAATAGAGGGTTCTGGGTAGAAAAGGTGACCTACACCCCAGATATGGTCACCTCAGGGGTGAACTAGTTGCTCATTGGCTACTAGGTCCCACACCCTTAACTCCCCTCAATAAAGGATTTAAGGGACTCCCCTGACACCAGAACCTCAGTTCTGAACAACTTGCATCAAGGAAGGACTAAGAGGAGACCCTTGTCGGCGACAACATTACTTTGCACACAGCACCAAAGCAAAAGAGGGATACTTTGTCCCTGTGGCAACAGAATTGGAACTACGTGATCAAGCCTCGTCCTTGGCTAAAACTTGGCACTCCCTAGCAGAGAAACCTCGGTGGAAGCCTGACGCACCTTCAGACTACCCTGGACTAGTGGCATGCAAACTGAAGGAAAAACCACACTCCCTATCCAAACAATCGCTGTCCATCAGGCCCTCCGTGGGATCGCCCAAATCTAAATGGTCTAGTGCATTGTGGGCACTGTAGTCCTACCTTCTGCAAACTTAAAAGCAGATACCGCGTTCCCCTGGGCCACTGGACGTCGAAGTTACTTTCAGCAATGCTTGCCACTGCCAAGGCTTGTTAATCGCTGGCCCGGCAACTGACCTCCTTTACTCTATGCTGCATTGAGGGAATTTCATCCGACCTTTGACTGACGTCAGCAACCACAACGTGGTTCCCTTTTTGCATCTTTTCCCCCGCAGCACCATCTCAGTGGTAAAAGCAGCTCTCCTGCAGCACCCGTTGAGCACCAAACGCAGCCAGGCCAACTCTGCACCCCGGCTCCATGGGCCAGGTAAAATTGAACTGACTGCCTCGGCTTGGTCCTGGGACCTGCATCACTTTTACTTTAACTCTGGTTGTATGTATGTGTTAGACTTGGCATCCTTGGCGTGGTTTCTCTGACTTTTTGCCTCCAGACCTCCTATTTTTGCTGACTTCAGTTTTGCTGGCTTTAGGATTCTGGGCACATTACCACTGCTAACCAGTGCTAAAAATCATGTGCTGTGTACTCAAAATATGGTAACACTGGCTTATGCACAGTTGCATATTTAATGTACTTTTAAAGTGCACTATATGTGCCCATGTCCTGTAAATTAAATGCTAATAGTGGGCCTGCAGCACTGATTGTGCCACCCACTTCAGTAGCCAATAAAACATGGCTCAGGCCTGCCACTGCACAAACCTGTGTGTGCAGTTTTAAACTAGCATTTTGACCTGGCAAGTTTACCTACTTGCCAGGCCCAAACCTTCCTTTTTAATTACCTGTAAATCAGCCCTAAGGTAGGCCCTAAGTAGTCCTGTGGGCAGGGTGCAGTGTATTTAAAAAGTAGGGCACATACTTTTAAGTTTTACATGTCCTGGTAGTGAAATGCTCTTAAATTCATTTTTCACTACAGCAAGACCTATCTCTTCCATAGGTTAACATTGGGATTGCCTTAAACACCTTTTAAGTGTACTTTCCAATTTGGAGTAGATCGAAATTTGGAGTTTGGTGTCTCTGGACCCACAATTTAAAATCGCAACTTGTGGTGAAATCAAATTTTAAATTGTAAGTCGGAAAATGCCACTTTTAGAAAGTTGGAATTTTCTTATCTTAACCATTCTGTGCCTCTTTTTGTCTCTGGATGCACGTCTGGGTTGAATGACAGCTGAGCTTTGTGCATTCCCTCTAGACAGTCACAAAAAGGGAGCAGGGTGTGACATTTGCATCCTGATGGCCCATCAACAGGCTGATAGGCCTTCCTGAGGTAGACTGGGAGGAAGGATTTCCCACTTGCATGTGAATAGGGATGTGCTTGTCCCTACACAAAGTGCTGCATACCCCCCCCCCCCTGTAGTGTGTCTGGAGCCAGGGCAGAAAAGGTAGGGGCGTTGTGATCTTCAAAGGCCTCTTTGATGTCCCCCCACTTTAAAGGCACATCTGGGTATAAGTACTGTTCCCCTGACACCACCAAATCAGACCTCTGCTAGAACCAAGGACATTCTGCCTGGAAGAAGAGCTGCTGTGCTGTAGGAGGGACTGCAACTTGGCCACTTGCTCTGCTGTGGTGGCCTGTTGCCTGCTGATTGCTGTGCTACAGGAGGGACAGCCACTTTGCAACTTACTCTGCTGTGTAGGCCTGCTGTCTGCTGCTTGTTGCCTGGGAGTGAGAGGGACTGAACCTGCTCTCTACATACTTGAACCCAAGATTCTCCAAGGGCTTGCTGGATTGCCTCCTGTTCTTCTGAAGCCTCAGGTACACAAAAGACTTCTTGCAGCTCTCCTGGAACAGCTGTTTTATCCCTCGACATTGATGAAGCAGCAACTTTGCACTGATCGGCGCTGATGCATTACCCGTCGACGCAGCAGCTGCTCGGCGACAGCTCGTGGTTTGACGACGACAGTGATCCTATTGCCGAAGATGCACGATGACGACATCAGGCACCGCTCAACGTCGATGCAGCGCCTGCATCAAGAAGGGGTTTGACACAGAAGCTTCCATCAACAGCGCGTATTGGCACCAATGCTCGCCTCCATCCATGGATCCACAACGCGGCACCTCCTCGACTCCTTGCCTCAAGTCTTCAACGTCAACACTTTGATCCATCCAAGGGACTTTGTTAGCCTGTGTCCTGTAGCCGGCCTGCCATTGATCGTGGTCAGCATGAACTTTGGATTTGCACCGGTCCCTTGCAACCTCAAGTAACCTTTGGACCGCTAGTGACTTCCAAGCACTGTTTTCACATTTAATCTTTAAAAATCCAACTCTCTACTTCTGCTTATTGGAATTTTGTCCTTTTGGTCTTGTTTTACTCTGAAGTATATTCTCTATTGTTCTAAATTAGTGTGGTATCTTTTTGTGGCGTTTTCACTGCATTACTGTAATTTAAGTTTTTGCAGGGATACTGCACAAACATAGAACTATGCATAGGATTATGGGACCTTGGAATATAGGGACTGAGTCATCCTACCACCTTAGTACCCATGAACCTGGGATCGACTAGCTATAGTGTCTCACTAGCCCTCCTACTCGCTCACAGAGGAACAAGTGATTAGACACCCCGGAACACAACACTACCGACTCTCTCAGGAATCGCGGTTACAAGACACACCCTTTCACTCACGCTCTTGTACTTGTCGACAATAAGATCTGACAGAGACACAAACAAGTTTAAAATATTTATTTTAACTAATGTGCTCTAATACGCAGTATACGTGCCACAATAAGCAGAAAAATACATAACACAAATATGGTCAGCATAGCAAGTAGTCCGTAAATCATAAAAGGAGCTGTCATTGTAAGAGACGGCGTAGCCTAACCTCCCTCCCCTTGTATAGAAGCAGGATGATTATATATTAGAAGATCTCTGGGTGTTATCTGCAGACCCCGTACCTCAGTCTATAGATGTTAGATCTACATTATAGGTGCTGTCATGCTCTTCTCCCTGGAAAGGTCCCTCTCCAAGTGTTTGCTACCTATAAGTGTATTCCAATAAGACCAAAGTAAGCATTCCCAAACAACATCTGCATCAGTATGTTTTCTCTAGGTGCTAGGGCCTGACCAGAACAGAATAACAAGGGGCATTGTTGTTCGACCTTGTTCACAATCCCAGGAATATGCAGAAGGTGAAATCAACTGTAGGTTCTTATGTGAAAATTTCAAAAGAGGCATTTGCAAAATAAACTCATGTAGTAACATGCACAAAGCAGCGGACAGTCTGCAGTGTGCTCATGCTAACATAGAGAAGATGACAATGTCCCCATGGGCCATGTAACAGCCTCCCCTTGGTCAGGACATTAGCCCTGGACTAACATAGAAGTCAGAGGTAAGCATAGACAAAGCATCTAAGTAAAAGGCCAAATAGCAGCTCAAGTTCAATGGAGAACCTCGATGGACTGAGAAAAGCAGAAGGAAAAAACAAAAATTTGTATGCAACAAAATATCCAATCAAAGTGTATTGTCCGGGGCAAAAACCTTGCGGGACAAGTGTAAGTCCATAACCTCCAATAAGGTGTCAGAACATTCCAGAGTAAAAAGGGATGCCATCCAATTAAGCAATTCAAATGAGCAGATATGCTCCTCATATCCAGAGGCCGTTAGGAGCATTCCAGGGCAACCTGTGTCGACTTCGATGAAACTCCAATCCAGGAGGCGCTGTGCACGGGCACAGGGACTCGATTCGTCCACCGGCCCCAGTGAAGGATCTACACAAGCCGATTACCCATGGAACAGTCCTGGTTATGGTACACAAATGGACCCATCAACAGTTCATAATCCAGGGCAGCGTGTGATGTAGTGGACAGGCAGACGTCCAGGGTCCATTGAAAAGAGCACCGGACGCAGTAGAATACAGGTTGCATGCAGGTAAAGTAGGCATAACAGAAGGTCATCCAATAGTCGATGTCAAGAGCTACCAATGGCATTAAACCAAAAAGCCACCGCATCCGATCACGGTACAGCTGCAACTGTTCCTGGCTTGGCAGTACCACAGATTGAGCAGCCATTGCGGATCAGCAATAGAAGTACAAGAATGCCACAAACCAGGAGGAACAGCAGGTAAAACCCTCCGAATATGCTGGAAAAAATAGAATGAATAAAAGCAGGGATTACTCCAAAAATAGTCTAAAACAATGTTACAAGGTCGGATCCCACAACTTTAAAAAAGTGGGCGAAGCCCATCGTATCAGACGCATTAAAGATTTGGTGAATTAATTCTCCAAAGTGTAGGGGGAGAATCGTGTTTAGCAGTGACTGATTTTCACTTGATGTTCTTGCCACCTGCAATTCGAAGGTCTGTCTCATGAGCTGATGTAAGAGTCACTTCTTGTTGAAACAATAGCGCTTTGAGTCTGCTTAGCTTATTGAAATCTGTTTTCAAAGTCGGAATGGAAAGCCACAGCGAACTGTCTACACTCCCATGTGGGGGGGGAACAGGACTTTGCTGCAACAAGTAACTTGTTGTGAAACTGTTACTAAATATGGGATGCCTGCCCGTAAGCCACAGCAGTTCTGATTGTTGAGAACGAGATAACTACCATTAGAAAGCATAGTGAGAGTTAGAAGCACAGTAGGAACCGGGGTTCCTTTTAAAAAACAAGCCAAATTAGGGGCCGAAATGTTGCAGGTGTCGTGAAGTTTTACTTGCTCACAAACAAGAGAGTGGCCGACTGTAGAGTCACAATCCTCTCCTGAAAGGAAAACTTCCTTTTTTGCACACTGACAACGGAATGCGAATGGTAAGGACCACACCTCATGAATGTAACTGCTACCAAGTGTTTCATGTCGACCTACAGGATAGTGTTTCATACAAGCTGTAAACTGGAAAAGTGAGATGGGCAACGAAATAACACCATGTATTAACCACACTGCTGAATCTGTTTCCGCTACAGTAAAAGGTAACTGTTCTAGTTTTTCAATGTGTAACATAGTGTACGTTGCGTCTTTCGTAGACATCAGTTTCTGTTTATCTGTCAAATTGAACGGTAAAAACAGTGTGGAAGCATTCAGGTAATCCCATGGTACTCTCCCATTTTTAAGTGTCTGTAAGGTCCAACCAAATTGCATAACTGAATGTAGCTGATTCAGACCATGATACAAAAAAGATAACTCATTCTGAACAATATCAAAAACAGACAATAAAATATTATCTAAGGTATACATACGAGAAGACAGTGTGTTTATACTGTTATCAACCACGCCAAATTATCCTGATCAATTTGGCGTAAGCGTACTGCTGCTTCCATTTGTGATAGCTTCCAAAATTCATTATAGGCTGCATAAACAAAATGCTTAATACAAGGGGATTTTGGACCTAAAAGAAAATCTGAAAGATTAATGTCACCTGACAAAAGGAAAAGATGTTGCTTCACAGACGATAGAGTGGAATGTTCCAACCATTGTTGACATAATTCACTAACCGAATAAGTGGTAACTGTATGTGAGTGGGGGTAACGTGGATCTAGGTCTATTTTGGAAAAACCCATGTGTAACATTTATGAAGCATAAATAACAAGCATTGGTGTCTGTGGGCCATAGTAACCAACCCTCAGGGTCAACAATTGTTAGAAATGGGGGTCTCTAGTTGGCAAGGGCTTGCACCTTTGTCCAAGTAGGGACCCGTCTTCCTAGTCAGGATAAGGGAGTTACACTCCTAAAATAACCCCTGCTCACCCCCTTGGTAGCTTGGCACGAGCAGTCAGGCTTATTCTAGAGGCAGTGTGTAAAGCATTTGCACATAACCAACAGTAATACAGTGTAAGCACTATAAACGGACACCACACCAGTTTAGAAAAATATCCAATATTTTTATATACTTAAAACAAGACCAATACGATAAAAATCCACAGTACAGTACTTTAAAAAAATCTTCCGTTATCACAGTGTCCTTAAAAACAGTTCCTTGATGTTGATAGCTCTGTCCAGGGCTATCCCGGCATCGTGAACAAACAAATGCAAACAGTTCTGTCTGACCGCGGCGTCGCGGGTCAGCTACGATGTCGGGAAGACCCGCAAACAGTACCTTTCAGAAATGCAGGGCGTCGATGACCTCGCGGTGAGCTTCCGAAAACACGGCGTCCGCAGGCGTCGGTTCCGGAGGTCGGTGCAGGCGTCGTCGGGGCCCTCGAAGTCACACGCGTTGCAGATCGATCTCCTCTCTGTTGAAGTCAGGAGCGCTGGCGTCGGCCGGCGTCGGGTGCTGCGGTGTGAAATGCAGCGGTGCGGCGTGCGGGCCCTCAGGTCGCGGTGTGAGCAGCGGCTCGGTGGCGGCATCGGATGGCGTCATCGGTGAGACCAGGGTCGCGGTGTGAGATGAAGGCGGTGCTCGTCACGGTGCTGGCAGGTCACGGTGCAGCAGTGGCGTTGTCATAGCTGCAGCGCTGTTGTCGGCTGACGAACTGGAGTCGATGGCACCGGCGTCAGTAGGCCAAGGCTGCGGTGCGGGATGAGGGCGGTGCGTCGTGTAACTTACGAGCGGTGCCCCCGAACCACGGTGCAAGCAGCGGGGTCGAGTCCAGCGTGGAGCGGCGTCGTCGGCGATACCACGGCATCGTCGTGAAGCGAGGCGGTGCGGAGTGCAGTGCCCACAGGTCGCGGTGCGAGCAGCAGCTCAGTGGCGGCGTCAGCAGGCATCGTCGGTGAGACCAGGGTCGCGGTGAGACCAGGGTCGCGGTGCGGCATCGCGGCGGTGCCCTCTGCGGTGCCTTCAGAACACGGAATCGGCAGCGACGTTGTAGACGGCGTCGGGCTTGAAGTCTTTGCTGTTCCTGAGACTTCTTGAACAGGGGGCAAGCTCTACCTCAAGCCCTTGGAGACACTCACAAAGTAGATTGCAGAAAGTTCAGTTCCAGTCCTTTCACTGCCCAAGACAGAAGCAGCCACTGCAGGCCAACACAGCAAAGCACACAGCAAAGTGGTAGTTCCTCCTCACAGCTTCTCCAGCTCTTCTTCTTGGCAGTCTTCTTGATCCCAAAGAGTTCCAATTTTCTGGGTTTTGGGTCCCCCTTTTTATCCTCAATTTCTCTTTGTTCTCTGAAGGCAGAGAGGCCTTTGCCTAGTCCAAACCAGTTCTGGTCAGTCCTGGAGCACTTTGTTGACAAGTCTCCTTCTTTCCTTTTGCAGTGTAGGCCAGGGACATCAGACACACCACAGGAGGTGGAGCCAGCATTGTGGAGGGAAGGCACAGCCCTATTCAGGTCCCAGGTGCAACTCCTCCCACCCATCTACATGTAGATCTTGCTATTCAGCCCTGTGCTGACTCACCCTGTCTCCTGGAATCCCCCAGCCCCTGTCACTCACACTCCAGAGAAGGAATACACAACCTAGCAGAGGCAGGTTTGGATGGTTAGACAAGAAAATACCCACTTTCTAAAAGTGGTATTTTCAAACACAGAATGTTAAAACCAACTTCACTAAAAGATGCATTTTATCATTCTGAGTCCAGGCATACTAAACTCGAATTTCTACCATGTTCCCTGGGTCAGTTAGGATTATAAGCTGTAATAATCAAAACTGCCCATTCTGGCCTATGGGGAACAGGTAGCCTTGCAATAGTGAAAAACAAAATAGGCTGTAATTCACTATCAGGACATGCCACACACACCAGGGCATGTCCTACCTTTCACATACAATGCACCCTGCCCACAGGGGTACCTTGGGCCTACCTTAGGGGTGACTAACATGTAGAAAAGGGAAGGTTTAGGGACTTGCAAGTGTGTGCACTTGCCAAGTCGACATGGCAGCCGCAGGCTGCACACAGGCTCTGCAATGGCAGGCCAGAGTTACACTTTACGGGCTGTTTGCGTGGGTGGCACAATCCAGTGCTGCAGCCCACCAACAGCATTTGATCTATAGGCCCTGGCACTCTCAGTGCACTTTACAAGGGACTGACACATAAATCAAATAGGCCAATCAAGAAAACACCAATCCATAACACATTTTATACAGGAGCACTTGCACTTTCCCACTGGACAGCAGTGAGGACAGTGCGCAGAATCATTACACCAGCAAAAACAGAGTCAAAACCAGGAGGTCAGAAAGCAAAAAGTCAGGGGAAACACGCCAAAAGATGCCAAGTCTAACACATGTCCCCTCCAGCTGAAAGTAGGGAGAACTACCCAATCCCATTGGAGTTCTCTTCACTAAGGCGGAAGAACCTGGACAGACCATCTGCGTTGGCGTGTTCTGTACCAGGGCGGTGTTCCACCGTAAAGTCCATTCCCTGTAGGGAGATGGACCACCTCAGCAGTTTTGGATTCTCACCCCTCATTTGCATCAACCATCTGAGGGGCCTGTGGTCCGTCTGAACCCGGAATTGAGTCCCAAACAGGTATGGTCTCAGCTTCTTCAGTGCCCAGACCACAGCAAAAGCTTCCCTTTCTATGGCACTCCACCTCTGTTCCCTGGGGAGTAGTCTCCTGCTAAGGAAGACTACAGGCTGATCCAGGCCCTCTTCGTTCAGTTGTGAGAGCACCGCTCCCACACCATGCTCTGAAGCGTCAGTCTGCACGACGAATTCTTTGGAGAAGTCAGGTGCCTTGAGCACGGGCGCCGTGCACATGGCTACCTTCAGGGCATCAAAAGCTTTCTGGCAGGACTCAGTCCAGATCACTTTCCTGGGCTGCTTCTTCGAAGTGAGCTCTGTTAAGGGGGCGACAATGGTGCCATAGCCCTTAACAAATCTCCTATAGTAGCCGGTGAGTCCTAAAAAGGCCCTCACCTCTGTCTGGGTCTTGGGGGTCTCCCAAACCAGAATGGTGTCAATCTTGGGTGTAGGGGCGCCACCTGGCCGCTTCCTACCTGGTGACCCAAGTACACCACAGAACCCTGCCCGAACTGGCACTTACTGGCCTTGATCGTGAGGCCTGCACCTTGCAGAGCCCTCAACACTTTCTCAAGGTGCTGTAAATGTTCTTCCCAGCTGGAACTGAACACAGCAATGTCATCCAGGTAGGCGGCACTGAAATCCTCCAGTCCAGCCAACACCTGATTGACCAACCTCTGAAAGGTGGCAGGGGCATTCTTCAACCCAAAGGGCATCACCCGGAATTGGTAATGACCTTCTGGGGTTGAGAATGCTGATCTCTCCTTGGCCCCATCGGTTAAGGCAATCTGCCAGTACCCAGACGTTAAATTAAATCAAACGTGCTGAGGAACCGGGCAGCTCCCAACCGATCAATGAGCTCATCAGCTCTGGGGATGGGGTGCGCGTCAGTCCTGGTGATGGCATTGAGCCCACGGTAGTCCACACAAAACCGCAGTTCTGGAATGGCACCGGGTGCAGCAGCCTTTGGGACCAAGACCACTGGGCTGGGCCAAGGACTGTTGGTGGGCTCTATCACCCCTAACGCCAACATCTTAGAGACCTCCTCCTTGATGCTGGCCCTGACCCTGTCAGTCAACCTGTAAATCTTGTGCTTCACAGGAGGGCTGTCACCAGTGTCCACGTCATGGGTACACCAGTGAGTAACACCGGGGGTCAGAGAGAACAGTGAGGCGAACTGTCCCAACAACTGGTGACAGTCCCCCTGCTGCTCCTGAGTCAGTGCAGGGGAGAGGATCACATCCTCCACTGACCCATCATGCTCCCTGGTAGACAGGAGGTCAGGGAGAGGCTCACTCTCCTCTTCCACCCCATCATCTGTCGCCAAGAGCATACTCACTTCGGACCTCTCGAAGTGGGGTTTGAGGCGGTTCACGTGAAGGACCCTCAAGGGGTTCCTTGGAGTCTGCAAATTCACCAGGTAGGTGACATCACTTTTGCGCTCCACCACCTCATATGGCCCAGTCCACTTGTCCTGCAAGGCACAAGGTTCCACTGGGTCCATGACCCACACTTTCTGCCCAGGTTGAAATTCGACCAGAGTGGCATTCTGGTCATACCACCTTTTCATTTCTTCCTGGCTTGCTTCTAGGTTCGCCTGAGCGAGTTTCCTGAAGCGGGCAGTTTGGTTTCTAAAGGCCAGCATGTAACTAAACACATCCTGGGGAGTTTTCCTGGGAGCTGCCTCCCAGCCTTCCTTTACCAAACTCAGAGGTCCTCTGATAGGGTGGCCATACAGGAGCTCAAAGGGGCTGTACCCAAGAGACTTCTGAGGCACCTCCCTGTATGCAAAGAGTAGGCATGGCAAGAGGACGTCCCACTTACGCCTCATGGGTTCTGTTAGACCCTTGATCATGCCTTTCAAGGTCTAGTTGAATCTCTCCACCAGACCGTTTCCTTGTGGGTGGTAAGGAGTGGTGAACTTGTAGGTTACACCGCACTCCTTCCACAGGGATGTCATATACTTGGATATGAAATTGGTCCCCCTGTCAGAAACCACCTCTCTGGGGAAGCCCACATGGGAAAAGATCCCCATTAACGCCCGGCCCACCACTGGCGCCGTCGTTGTCCTGAGAGGGATTGCCTCCGGGTACCGGGTGGCATGGTCCACCAAGACCAGGATGTACCTGTTGCCCATGGCTGTCTTGGGATCCAGTGGCCCCACAATATCCATCCCTACCCTTTCAAAGGGTGTTCCAACAACAGGAAAAGGTTGGAGAGGAGCTTTGACCTTCCTCCCACTCTTACCACTTGCCTGGCAAGTTTGGCAAGACCTACAGTGTGCATCTGACTGCCTTCGCATTTGGGGCCAAAAGAAGTGGGTGACAAGCCTGTCAAGGTCTTGTCCTGCCCCAAATGTCCTGCCAAAGGCACGTCATGAGCCAGACCCAGTAGGAAGGTCCTGAAGCGCTGGGGTATCACCAGCACACGGGCTGACCCAGGCTCAGCAACCTTAGGCTCACTGTATAGGAGACCATTCTCCCAGTAGATCAGATGTGACCCGGACTGATTACCAGCTGCCTGGTCTGCAGCCTGCCGCCGCAGACCCTCCAGAGTAGGGCACTCATTCTGCTCCCTGCAGAACTCCTCCCTGGTGGGACCCCCTTCTTGCTGCCAATGGGTCAGCTCAGAGATGTCTCCCAGTTCGGCTACCTGCTCCCCTGTAGGCACCGGGGCCTCGAGGTCCGCCTCCTCCCGGTCCGTGGGAACTTCGGGGGCCGGTTTCCCACACCCCCTTCCCTTCCTCTTGGCAGGGTTTTGGGCCATTGTTCCAGGCTCCAAGTCCTCTTGATCACCCTTTCTGGCTGCCATTGACCGAGTAGACACGCATGCCCACTCTGGCAACCCAAGCATCTCCAAGTGAGACCTGAGCTCAACATCCTTCCATAAGGACTGCTCCAGGTCGCTACCTAGCAGACAATCTACAGGCATGGTGGGACTCACAACCACCCTCAAGGGACCTGAGATCCCCCCCCCATTCAAAGGGAACCTGCACCACAATACACTGGCGCTCAGAGTTGTCTACAGCAACTACTTGGTGGAATGCCCCTGGGACTACCTGCTTCTCAGAGACCAGGTGACACCGGACTGAGGTCACACTGGCTTCAGTATCTCTGAGAGCCTCTACCCTGTTCCCATTAATGGTCACCCAGGTGCTATATTTCTTTGTGTTAGGGGGCACCTGGTTTCCTGGGACCATCTCACTGTCCCCTAGTGAGACAAGGGTCATTTCTGCGGGATCCCCACCCTCCTGTGGGCACCCCTCCTCCCCAAGCGCTACACTAGCCAACACTTTGGACTGTCCACCGGTGGGTGGCTGTGTCCCCTTTGGGCACTTGGGGTCCCCTTAAAGTGACCCACCTGGTCACATGCATAACACTTGCGGGGGCTGGTCTCAACAGGCTTCCTGTAGAGACCCCTTTCTTCTTATCACCGGGGGCTGGGAACCTTTACCCTGGGTACTAGTTTGGGGCCCTTTAGAGAACTCCTGTGCTTTACCCTTGTCCCCCTGCCTTTCTGCTGGGGACCCTGCCCACCTTTGGCTGAGTCTCCCCCAAACGCTTTCTTGTGGACCCTGGTACTCACCCAGCGGTCCGCCTCCATAGCAAGCTTCCTGGGGTCAGTTAGCTTACTATCAACTAGGTGCTGGCGCAGATCTGCAAAACATAGACTAGACAAGTGCTCCCATGCAATCAAATTGTAGAGCCCCTGAAAATCTGTTACATTACTGCCCTTCACCCAACCTTCCAGCGACCTACAGAACATATCCACTCATTCCAACCAAGTGTTGGCCTCAGACTTTTTACTGGACCAAAACTGATCCCTGTACTTCTCAGGAGTGAGCCCATACCTAGTGAGGAGAGCGTCTTTCATGCAGCATAGGTAAGGTCCTGCCCCTTACTCAAAGCTATCAGAGTATCCCTAGCTTCCTCTGGAAAGAGAGGCCACAACCCCGCTCCCCAGTTCCTTTCAGGGACCCCATTGATATGAATAGACAACTCGTACCCTTGAAACCACCTTTGTATGTCATCACCCTTTTTGTACTCTTTACCTACATTTTTGGGGATGTGTACAATCCTGTCTGTGTGTGCTGAAGAATTGCTGCCACCATCTGAACCGGATCTACTCTTTAGCTCCAGCTCCTTGATCATTCTCTCATGATCTAGTATCATTTTCCTTTCCTCCATGGCTATTCTTTTCTCTTCCCTCTCACTTTCTATTCTGAGTTTCTCCAATTCAAACCTCCTTACTTCCCGCCTGTCCTCCAGCTCCTCTGGGGACAAATTACTGCTGCCTGGCCTGGAGGGTTCCCCCCCCTCCCAAAAGCACATCCACCCTACGAACAGGTTCCTCCACCTCTCCATTGAGATCACCCGATTGCCCACTGGCATGTCTGGCTGCTATCCAGGCCCTCAGCGCCTTTTGTAGCTCATCCTTCCTGGTGAGGCCTCTGACCTGGACTTTCAGGTTCTTGCAAATCGATTTTAACTCCTTGACATTGTAGGCTTCCAATCAATCCTCCTCAAAGGCAATTTCTACTGATGCAATTGATGATACTATAGATTCAGGGATGTTGAGGTAGCAAGTTCAAACTGGCAAGATCAAAAATAGGCCAAAAAGAAAAAGAACCTGTATGTGGTACGTAATGGTCTGCGATATGGTAGTAGTGCACACCAATCACTGTAAGTCAAGTGCAAACACAAGTCCTATCCTCACCGCTGACAACCAATGTTAGAAATGGGGGTCTCTAGTTGGCAAGGGCTTGCACCTTTGTCCAAGTAGGGACCCGTCTTCCTAGTCAGGATAAGGGAGTTACACTCCTAAAATAACCCCTGCTCACCCCCTTGGTAGCTTGGCACGAGCAGTCAGGCTTATTCTAGAGGCAGTGTGTAAAGCATTTGCACATAACCAACAGTAATACAGTGTAAGCACTACAAACGGACACCACACCAGTTTAGAAAAATATCCAATATTTTTATATACTTAAAACAAGACCAATACGATAAAAATCCACAGTACAGTACTTTAAAAAAATCTTCCGTTATCACAGTGTCCTTAAAAACAGTTCCTTGATGTCGATAGCTCCGTCCAGGGCTATCCCGGCATCGTGAACAAACAAATCCAAACAGTTCTGTCTGACCGCGGCGTCGCGGGTCAGCTACGGTGTCGGGAAGACCCGCAAACAGTACCTTTCAGAAATGCAGGGCGTCGATGACCTCGCGGTGAGCTTCCGAAAACACGGCGTCTGCAGGAGTCGGTTCCGAAGGTCGGTGCAGGCGTCGTCGGGGCCCTCGAAGTCACAAACGTTGCAGATCGATCTCCTCTCTGTTGAAGTCAGGAGCGCTGACGTCGGCCGGCGTCGGGTGCTGCGGTGCGAAGTGCAGCGGTGCGGCGTGCAGTGCCCTCATGTCGCGGTGCGAGCAGCGGCTCGGTGGCGGTGTCGGATGGCGTCGTCGGTGAGAACAGGGTCGCGGTGTGAGATGAAGGCGGTGCTCGTCACGGTGCTGGCAGGTCACGGTGCAGCAGCGGCGTCGTCGTAGCTGCAGCGCTGTCATCGACTGACGAACTGGAGTTGATGGCACCAGCGTCGGTAGGCTAAGGCTGCAGTGCGGGATGAGGGCGGTGCATCGTGTAACTTACAAGCGGTGCCCCCGAACCACGGTGCAAGCAGCAACGTTGAGTCCGGCGTGGAGCCGCGTCGTCGGGGATACCATGGCATCGTCGTGAAGCGAGGCGGTGCGGAGTGCGGTGCCCACAGGTCGCGGTGCGAGCAGCGGCTCGGTGGCGGCGTCAGCAGGCGTCGTCGGTGAGACCAGGGTTGCGGTGCGGCATTGCGGCGGTGCCCTCTGCGGTGCCTTCAGGACACGGAGTCGGCAGCGACGTCGTAGACGGCGTCGGGCTTGAAGTCTTTGCTGTTCCTGAGACTTCTTGAACAGGGGGGCAAGCTCTACCTCAAGCCCTTGGAGACACTCACAAAGTAGATTGCAGAAAGTTCAGTTCCAGTCCTTTCACTGCTCAAGACAGAAGCAGCCACTGCAGGCCAACACAGCAAAGAACACAGCAAAGTGATAGTTACTCCTCACAGCTTCTCCAGCTCTTCTTCTTGGCAGTCTTCTTGATCCCAAAGAGTTCCAATTTTCTGGGGTTTGGGTCCCCTTTTTTATCCTCAATTTTTCTTTGTTCTCTGAAGGCAGAGAGGCCTTTGCCTAGTCCAAACCAGTTCTGGTCAGTCCTGGAGCACTTTGTTGACAAGTCTCCTTCTTTCCTTTTGCAGTGTAGGCCAGGGACATCAGACACACCACAGGAGGTGGAGCCAGCATTGTGGAGGGAAGGCACAGCCCTATTCAGGTCCCAGGTGCAACTCCTCCCACCCATCTACATGTAGATCTTGCTATTCAGCCCTGTGCTGACTCACCCTGTCTCCTGGAATCCCCCAGCCCCTGTCACTCACACTCCAGACAAGGAATACACAACCTAGCAGAGGCAGGCTTGGATGGTTAGACAAGAAAATACCCACTTTCTAAAAGTGGTATTTTCAAACACAGAATGTTAAAACCAACTTCACTAAAAGATGCATTTTATCATTCTGAGTCCAGGCATACTAAACTCGAATTTCTACCATGTTCCCTGGGTCAGTTAGGATTATAAGCTGTAATAATCAAAACTGCCCATTCTGGCCTATGGGGAACAGGTAGCCTTGCAATAGTGAAAAACGAAATAGGCTGTAATTCACTATCAGGACATGCCACACACACCAGGGCATGTCCTACCTTTCACATACAATGCACCCTGCCCACAGGGGTACCTTGGGCCTACCTTAGGAGTGACTAACATGTAGAAAAGGGAAGGTTTAGGGACTTGCAAGTGTGTGCACTTGCCAAGTCGACATGGCAGCCCCAGGCTGCACACAGGCTCTGCAATGGCAGGCCAGAGTTACACTTTACGGGCTGTTTGCGTGGGTGGCACAATCCAGTGCTGCAGCCCACCAACAGCATTTGATCTATAGGCCCTGGCACTCTCAGTGCACTTTACAAGGGACTGACACATAAATCAAATAGGCCAATCATGGAAACACCAATCCATAACACATTTTATACAGGAGCACTTGCACTTTCCCACTGGACAGCAGTGAGGACAGTGCGCAGAATCATTACACCAGAAAAAACAGAGTCAAAACCAGGAGGTCAGAAAGCAAAAAGTCAGGGGAAACACGCCAAAAGATGCCAAGTCTAACACATGTCCCCTCCAGCTGAAAGTAGGGAGAACTACCCAACCCCATTGGAGTTCTCTTCACTAAAGCGGAAGAACCTGGACAGATCATCTGCGTTGGCGTGTTCTGTACCAGGGCGGTGTTCCACCGTAAAGTCCATTCCCTGTAGGGAGATGGACCACCTCAGCAGTTTTGGATTCTCACCCCTCATTTGCATCAACCATCTGAGGGGCCTGTGGTCCGTCTGAACCGGAAGTGAGTCCCAAACAGGTATGGTCTCAGCTTCTTCAGTGCCCAGACCACAGCAAAAGCTTCCCTTTTCTATAGCACTTCACCTCTGTTCCCTGGGGAGTAGTCTCCTGCTAAGGAAGACTACAGGCTGATCCAGGCCCTCTTCGTTCAGTTGTGAGAGCACCGCTCCCACACCATGCTCTGAAGCGTCAGTCTGCCCGACGAATTCTTTGGAGAAGTCAGGTGCCTTGAGCACGGGCGCCGTGCACATGGCTGCCTTCAGGGCATCAAAAGCTTTCTGGCAGGACTCAGTCCAGATCACTTTCCTGGGCTGCTTCTTCGAAGTCAGCTCTGTTAAGGGGGCGACAATGGTGCCATAGCCCTTAACAAATCTCCTATAGTAGCCGGTGAGTCCTAAAAAGGCCTTCACCTCTGTCTGGGTCTTGGGGGCTCCCAAGCCAAAATGGTGTCAATCTTGGGTTGTAGGGGCGCCACCTGGCCGCTTCCTACCTGGTGTCCCAAGTACACCACAGAACCCTGCCCGATCTGGCACTTACTGGCCTTGATCGTGAGGCCTGCACCTTGCAGAGCCCTCAACACTTTCTCAAGGTGCTGTAAATGTTCTTCCCAGCTGGAACTGAACACAGCAATGTCATCCAGGTAGGCGGCACTGAAATCCTCCAGTCCAGCCAACACCTGATTGACCAACCTCTGAAAGGTGGCAGGGGCATTCTTCAACCCAAAGGGCATCACCCGGAATTGGTAATGACCTTCTGGGGTTGAGAATGCTGATCTCTCCTTGGCCCCATCGGTTAAGGCAATCTGCCAGTACCCAGACGTTAAATCAAACGTGCTGAGGAACCGGGCAGCTCCCAACCAATCAATGAGCTCATCAGCTCTGGGGATGGGGTGCGCGTCAGTCCTGGTGATGGCATTGAGCCCACGGTAGTCCACACAAAACCGCAGTTCTGGAGTGGCACCGGGTGCAGCAGCCTTTGGGAACAAAACCACTGGGCTGGCCCAAGGACTGTTGGAGGGCTCAATCACCCCTAACGCCAACATCTTAGAGACCTCCTCCTTGATGCTGGCCCTGACCCGGTCAGTCAACCTGTAAATCTTGTGCTTCACAGGAGGGCTGTCACCAGTGTCCACGTCATGGGTACACCAGTGAGTAACACCGGGGGTCAGAGAGAACAGTGGGGCGAAGTGTCCCAACAACTGGTGACAGTCCCCCTGCTGCTCCTGAGTCAGTGCAGGGGAGAGGATCACATCCTCCACTGACACATCATGCTCCCTGGTAGACAGGAGGTCAGGGAGAGGCTCACTCTCCTCTTCCACCCCATCATCTGTCGCCAAGAGCATACTCACTTCGGACCTCTCGAAGTGGGGTTTGAGGCGGTTCGCGTGAAGGACCCTCAAGGGGTTCCTTGGAGTCTGCAAATTCACCAGGTAGGTGACGTCACTTTTGCGCTCCACCACCTCATATGGCCCAGTCCACTTGTCCTGCAAGGCACAAGGTTCCACTGGGGCCATGACCCACACTTTCTGCCCAGGTTGAAATTCGACCAGAGTGGCATTCTGGTCATACCACCTTTTCATTTCTTCCTCGCTTGCTTCTAGGTTCGCCTGAGCGAGTTTCCAGAAGCGGGCAGTTTGGTTTCTAAAGGCCAGCATGTAACTAAACACATCCTGGGGAGTTTTCCTGGGAGCTGCCTCCCAGCCTTCCTTTACCAAACTCAGAGGTCCTCTGACAGGGTGGCCATACAGGAGCTCAAAGGGGCTGTACCCAAGAGACTTCTGAGGCACCTCCCTGTATGCAAAGAGTAGGCATGGCAAGAGGACGTCCCACTTACGCCTCATGGGTTCTGTTAGACCCTTGATCATGCCTTTCAAGGTCTGGTTGAATCTCTCCACCAGACCGTTTCCTTGTGGGTGGTAAGGAGTGGTGAACTTGTAGGTTACACCACACTCCTTCCACAGGGATGTCATATACTTGGATATGAAATTGGTCCCCCTGTCAGAAACCACCTCTCTGGGGAAGCACACATGGGAAAAGATCCCCATTAACGCCCGGCCCACCACTGGCGCCGTCGTTGTCCTGAGAGGGATTGCCTCCGGGTACCGGGTGGCATGGTCCACCAAGACCAGGATGTACCTGTTGCCCATGGCTGTCTTGGGATCCAGTGGCCCCACAATATCCATCCCTACCCTTTCAAAGGGTGTTCCAACAACAGGAAAAGGTTGGAGAGGAGCTTTGACCTTCCTCCCACTCTTACCACTTGCCTGGCAAGTTTGGCAAGACCTACAGTGTGCATCTGAATGCCTTCACATTTGGGGCCAAAAGAAGTGGGTGACAAGCCTGTCAAAGGTCTTGTCCTGCCCCAAATGTCCTGCCAAAGGCACGTCATGAGCCAGACCCAGTAGGAAGGTCCTGAAGCGCTGGGGTACCACCAGCACACTGGCTGACCCA
Source organism: Calotriton arnoldi (assembly GCA_963921515.1). Taxonomy (NCBI): domain Eukaryota; kingdom Metazoa; phylum Chordata; class Amphibia; order Caudata; family Salamandridae; genus Calotriton; species Calotriton arnoldi. The sequence continues at coordinate 219,008 of CAWUFW010017263.1, forward strand.
GGCTCAGCAACCTTAGGCTCACTGTTTAGGAGACCATTCTCCCAGTAGATCAGATGTGACCCGGACTGATTACCAGCTGCCTGGTCTGCAGCCTGCCACCGCAGACCCTCCAGAGTAGGGCACTCGTTCTGCTCCCTGCAGAACTCCTCCCTGGCGGGACCCCCTTCTTGCTGCCAATGGGTCAGCTCAGAGATGTCTCCCAGTTCGGCTACCTGCTCTCCTGTAGGCACTGGGGCGTCCCCCTCGAGGTCCGCCTCCTCCCGGTCCGTGGGAAATTCTGGGGCCGGTTTCCCGCACCCCCTGCCCTTCCTCTTGGCAGGGACTTGGGCCATTGTTCCAGGCTCGAAGTCCTCTTGATCACCCTTTCTGGCTGCCATTGACCGAGTAGACACGCATGACCACTCTGGCAACCCAAGCATCTCCAAGTGAGACCTGAGCTCTACATCCTTCCATAAGGACTGCTCCAGGTCGTTACCTAGCAGACAATCTACAGGCATGGTGGGACTCACAACCACCCTCAAGGGACCTGAGACCCCCCCCCATTCAAAGGGAACCTGCGCCACCATACACTGGAGCTCAGAGTTGTCTACAGCAACTACTTGGTGGAATGCCCCTGGGACTACCTGCTTCTCAGAGACCAGGTGACACCGGACTGAGGTCACACTGGCTCCAGTATCTCTGAGAGCCTCTACCCTGTTCCCATTAATGGTCACCCAGGTGCTATATTTCTTTGTGTTAGGGGGCACCTGGTTTCCTGGGACCATCTCACTGTCACCTAGTGAGACAAGAGTCATTTCTGCGGGATCCCCACCCTCCTGTGGGCACCCCTCCTCCCCAAGCGCTACACTAGCCAACACTTTGGAAGGTCCACCGGTGGGTGGCTGTGTCCCCTTTGGGCACTTGGGGTCCCCCTTAAAGTGACCCACCTGGTCACATGCATAACACTTGCGGGGACCGGTCTCAACAGGCTTCCCCGTAGAGACCCCTTTCTTCTTATCACCGGGGGGCTGGGAACCTTTACCCTGGGTACTAGTTTGGGGCCCTTTAGAGAACTCCTGTGCTTTACCCTTGTCCCCCCCGCCTTTCTGCTGGGGACTCTGCCCACCTTCGGCTGAGTCTCCCCCAAACGCTTTCTTGTGGACCCTGGTACTCACCCAGCAGTCCGCCTCCATAGCAAGCTTCCTGGGGTCAGTTAGCTTACTATCAACTAGGTGCTGGCGCAGATCTGCAAAACATAGACTAGACAAGTGCTCCCATGCAATCAAATTGTAGAGCCCCTGAAAATCTGTTACATTACTGCCCTTCACCCAACCATCCAGCGACCTACAGAACATATCCACACATTCCAACCAAGTTTTGGCCTCAGACTTTTTACTGGACCTAAACTGATCCCTGTACTTCTCAGGAGTGAGCCTATACCTAGTGAGGAGAGCGTCTTTCATGTCAGAATAGGTGAGGTCCTGCCCCTTACCCAAAGCTATCAGAGTATCCCTAGCTTCCTCTGGAAAGAGAGGCCACAACCCCGCTCCCCAGTTCCTTTCAGGGACCCCATTCATATGAATAGACGACTCGTACCCTTGAAACCACCTTTGTATGTCATCACCCTTTTTGTACTCTTTACCTACATTTTTGGGGATGTGTACAATCCTGTCTGTGTGTGCTGAAGAATTGCTGCCACCATCTGAACCGGATCTACTCTTTAGCTCCAGCTCCTTGATCATTCTCTCATGATCTAGTATCATTTTCCTTTCCTCCATGGCTATTCTTTTCTCTTCCCGCTCACTTTCTATTCTGAGTTTCTCCAATTCAAACCTCCTTACTTCCCACCTGTCCTCCAGCTCCTCTGGGGACAAACTACTGCTGCCTGGCCTGGAGGGTTCCCCCCCTCCCAAAGCACATCCACCCTACGAACAGGCTCCTCCACCTCTCCATTGAGATCACCCGATTGCCCACTGGCATGTCTGGCTGCTACCCAGGCCCTCAGCGCCTTTTGTAGCTCATCCTTCCTGGTGAGGCCTCTGACCTGGACTTTCTGGTTCTCTACAAATCAATTTTAACTCCTTGACATTGTAGGCTTCCAATCGATCCTCCTCAAAGGCAATTTCTACTAATGCAATTGATGATACTATAGATTCAGGCATGTTGAAGTAGCAAGTTCAAACTGGCAAGATCAAAAATAGGCCAAAAAGAAAAAGAACCTGTATGTGGTACGTAATGGTCTGCGATATGGTAGTAGTGCACACCAATAACTGTAAGTCAAGTGCAAACACAAGTCCTATCCTCACCGCTGACAACCAATGTTAGAAATGGGGGTCTCTAGTTGGCAAGGGCTTGCACCTTTGTCCAAGTAGGGACCCGTCTTCCTAGTCAGGATAAGGGAGTTACACTCCTAAAATAACCCCTGCTCACCCCCTTGGTAGCTTGGCACGAGCAGTCAGGCTTATTCTAGAGGCAGTGTGTAAAGCAGTTGCACATAACCAACAGTAATACAGTGTAAGCACTACAAACGGACACCACACCAGTTTAGAAAAATATCCAATATTTTTATATACTTAAAACAAGACCAATACGATAAAAATCCACAGTACAGTACTTTAAAAAAAATCTTCCGTTATCACAGTGTCCTTATAAACAGTTCCTTGATGTCGATAGCTCCGTCCAGGGCTATCCCGGCGTCGTGAACAAACAAATCCAAACAGTTCTGTCTGACCGCGGCGTCGCGGGTCAGCTACGGTGTCAGGAAGACCCGCAAACAGTACCTTTCAGAAATGCAGGGCATTGATGACCTCGCGGTGAGCTTCCGAAAACACGGCGTCCGCAGGCGTCGGTTCCGGAGGTCGGTGCAGGCGTCGTCGGGGCCCTCGAAGTCACACGCGTTGCAGATTGATCTCCTCTCTGTTGAAGTCAGGAGCGCTGGCGTCGGCCGGCGTCGGGTGCTGCGGTGCGAAGTGCAGCAGTGCGGCGTGCGGTGCCCTCAGGTCGCGGTGCAAGCAGCGGCTCGGTGGCGGCGTCGGATGGCGGCGTCGGTGAGACCAGGGTCGCGGTGTGAGATGAAGGCGGTGCTCGTCACGGTGCTGGCAGGTCACGGTGCAGCAGCGGCGTCGTTGTAGCTGCAGCATTGTCGTCGGCTGACGAACTGGAGTCGATGGCACCGGTGTCGGTAGGCCAAGGCTGCGGTGCGGGATGAGGGCGGTGCGTCGTGTAACTTACGAGCGGTGCCCCCGGACCACGGTGCAAGCAGCGGCGTCGAGTCCGGCATGGAGCGGCGTCGTCGGGGATACCACGGCGTCGTCGTGAAGCGAGGCGGTGCGGAGTGCGGTGCCCACAGGTCACGGTGCGAGCAGCGGCTCGGTGGCGGCGTCAGCAGGCGTCGTTGGTGAGACCAGGGTCGCGGTGCGGCGTTGCGGCGGTGTCCTCTGCGGTGCCTTCAGGACACGGAGTCGGCAGCAGCGTCGTAAACGGCGTCGGGCTTGAAGTCTTTGCTGTTCCTGAGACTTCTTGAACAGGGGGGCAAGCTCTACCTCAAGCCCTTGGAGACACTCACAAAGTAGATTGCAGAAAGTTCAGTTCCAGTCCTTTCACTGCCCAAGACAGAAGCAGCCACTGCAGGCCAACACAGCAAAACCCACATCAAAGTGGTAGTTCCTCCTCACAGCTTCTCCAGCTCTTCTTCTTGGCAGTCTTCTTGATCCCAAAGAGTTCCAATTTTCTGGGGTTTGGGTCCCCCTTTTTATCCTCAATTTCTCCTTGTTCTCTGAAGGCAGAGAGGCCTTTGCCTAGTCCAAACCAGTTCTGGTCAGTCCTGGAGCACTTTGTTGACTAGTCTCCTTCTTTCCTTTTGCAGTGTAGGCCAGGGACATCAGACACACCACAGGAGGTGGAGCCAGAATTGTGGAGGGAAGGCACAGCCCTATTCAGGTCCCAGGTGCAACTCCTCCCACCCATCTACATGTAGATCTTGCTATTCAGCCCTGTGCTGACTCACCCTGTCTCCTGGAATCCCCCAGCCCCTGTCACTCACACTCCAGATAAGGAATACACAACCTAGCAGAGGCAGGCTTGGATGGTTAGACAAGAAAATACCCACTTTCTAAAAGTGGTATTTTCAAACACAGAATGTTAAAACCAACTTCACTAAAAGATGCATTTTATCATTCTGAGTCCAGGCATACTAAACTCGAATTTCTACCATGTTCCCTGGGTCAGTTAGGATTATAAGCTGTAATAATCAAAACTGCCCATTCTGGCCTATGGGGAACAGGTAGCCTTGCAATAGTGAAAAACGAAATAGGCTGTAATTCACTATCAGGACATGCCACACACACCAGGGCATGTCCTACCTTTCACATACAATGCACCCTGCCCACAGGGGTACCTTGGGCCTACCTTAGGGGTGACTAACATGTAGAAAAGGGAAGGTTTAGGGACTTGCAAGTGTGTGCACTTGCCAAGTCGACATGGCAGCCCCAGGCTGCACACAGGCTCTGCAATGGCAGGCCAGAGTTACACTTTACGGGCTGTTTGCGTGGGTGGCACAATCCAGTGCTGCAGCCCACCAACAGCATTTGATCTATAGGCCCTGGCACTCTCAGTGCACTTTACAAGGGACTGACACATAAATCAAATAGGCCAATCATGGAAACACCAATCCATAACACATTTTATACAGGAGCACTTGCACTTTCCCACTGGACAGCAGTGAGGACAGTGCGCAGAATCATTACACCAGCAAAAACAGAGTCAAAACCAGGAGGTCAGAAAGCAAAAAGTCAGGGGAAACACGCCAAAAGATGCCAAGTCTAACAACAATAGATGAATTAAAAGTGCCATTTTATATCATACAAGCCAATTCCTCAATTGTATAATTGGTATGTGTATGCCACGTCTCATAGTGAGCCGGGGATAGAATAGAGGGAATATTCAAATTTTTAGCAGTGACTAAACCAAAACAGGTAGTTTGTTGGACCGCTTGATTAAAAAATATTAGTTGAGAAGGTATTAAACACACACGATACAAGGACTCACTACCTTGCACCTGCTAACATTTAGTGCTCCAAATATACTTTAAATCAACATTTTCTTTCCAATAGTTGTAACCTTTCAGGTACAGATCTGCTATGAAGGATGATGAATAAATCAACTTAGTGTGGGTAAGCATGTATTTGTTCAAAGTGGGGATATTCAATTTGAAAAAATATGATTCTGGGTATGATAGATTGTAACCAGTAAAGTATGTAAGTATCTTTTTCTGTGTTATGGAACTCCCCTTAGATGGTGGTGGGCAATGTTCCCATTGCGTACAATTAAAATGTGTTCGCTGAGTACTGGTCTTGTGAAGAAAGTGATGCTCATAATGTTGGTAGCAAAATAAATCTGCATAATTCGTGGAATTTAAATATAGAACTTCGGTATCAAAAACAGTATAATATTGCAAGTCAGAAAATAATGAGTAAACTGCATTGACATCCCAATCATCTGAATTCATTCCAGGTAAAACGACATGACCCAAAGAAACTCGGAAGACATTTGGAATTTGTAGGGTCTCCATAGGACCATATACATCAAATGGTACCTTGTCCCAAACAATTCCATAGGCGATCGGGACTGCTGCAATATTAACAAGCATTTGATCTCTTTTCGTTTTATGCGATGAAGTATGAGGAGCCAGAACTCCATCAACCAGTTCTACAGCAGAGCGTTCAGGCAAGTAGTGGCCATTAATCGAAAGGAAAAAGACAGTCACAAATCCAATCCACATGAAGAGGAACACCATTCACAACACAATCCAGATGTAAGTCCATGGTGGGACCAGGTAAGTTCTCTTTAACCACGAGATGAAAACAAAAATCAGCGTAGAAGGCACTGATATAAATGAAGACAACGAAAATGTTTCTGAGGAAATGTTATCTTAGTTTATGTAGTAACCGCTGGAACTGAGCTGAAACAATGGGGGCTGTTTCTCATTAGAAATCAAATGTAGTATAGTTTCTGGGATATCAACTGTAAGCTCAACTGGTGGGGAAGTATGCTTGTTTTCCACAGTTTTAGACGTAGAAGGCAAAACAGGCAATAAATCAATTGAAGTTTTCATCTCCCCCTCCAGTTGCTGGGGAGAATTAGGAAAAACAGAATTCATTTGGTGAAGTGAAACAATCTGACGTGGAATGCTTGTTCGCATACTATTGAGTATCGGCCAAATAGTGTAACTTGACATGTTCAATTGAAATGAATCGATTATCTTTGCATCCAGGTAGCGGAGGTTAGAACCCTATTCGGGTGCCTTTTAGTCCAAGGACCGGGACCGGTGCATGGTATGTGGGACCAAATTCTTTCTTGCTCACCACCTTCTCCCGACCAGATCACCAACTTTAGGAAGCCAGCCAGAAACAGGAATCAGCACTGCTGCATCTGCTGGCGTGGGCAAATGGGTTTTTGCTAGAGCATCTCGATTCTTTTGTAGATCATATCACAATGGCTATCTGCGTCAAACGTGGCGGCAGACGTCACAACGTCTATACCGTCAATGTCTGGCACAAATATCTTAATGCCAAAGAGCATTTCGTACGGGGTCCACCCACCCAGAGATCTTCTAGGGAGATTATTTAGTACACGTTGGACTCCATAGAGATGAGTCAACCAGCCCTGACCTGTACCTAATACCCTTGCTGTTAAAGATTGCTTTAAGTCACGGTTCATCCACTCCACAACTGAATTGCCCTCAGGCCGATATGGAGACGAGAAATGCACCTGCACCCCCATAGACTTCATCGCATCACAGTAAGCCTTAGAGGCAAAAGCCAGACCTTGGTCTGAATGGAAGGTGCCACAGGCATATGTCCCTACAAAGACATGCAAATCTTTTATAACAGCATGAGCGTCAGCACTGCATTGCGGTAAAAACCAGAGGAACCTCATGCATGAATCCACTGCAACCAAAATATATTTGGAAGCATTGTCTAATGCCAAAGGATCGCAGTGATCAAGATAAATACAACCAAACGGTTTATTAGAAATGAAGAGATGAGTATGTGGCAGATGCGAAACAGTAGAAGGTTTAATCTGTTGACGAATGTCACAGGAAAGTTCATATTTGCACGCCTGCTGGTATAAGCCGCGCCACCAATAACGTTGCTGTAAAAGAGAATTTGTTGCTGCCACTCCCGAATGGGCGGAAGCCATTCCTTCATGGGCAGCCACAATCAATGAAAGCCTGCAGTCCTCGTTGGCAATCAAGCGATCACCAACTGAGGGAATAGTTACAAATGGAGCCTGATCAGTGGTTAAGTGATAGGTATAACGCGAAGGGAAACACTGGGGATACAGTGTCCCTTCCTTCGTTGCGGCGACAGCTGCCAAAATGTTATCATCACTCTTAGTCATGGACCTAGAAACAGCTGCTAACGAGCATGAGGCTACTGCAGACTTGGCCGCCTCATCAGCCATAGAATTACCAACAGTGTGTGCTCCCACACGGTGATGGCCCAGTGTATGGATAACATGTGTGAGTGGCAAACATTCCTTAAGAGCGGACACTCAGACCCAAAGCGTTTTATGCCTTATTGCGCTACCTTTAGAATCACAAAAGTCATTCTGCTTCCAAAAAAATAAGTTGTCATTAAAGGATTGTACACAGTAGAAGGAATTGCATACGACAAGAGTAAGCACTTCAGGATCAGCAAACTCAAGAGCCAAAAGCAAAGCGTGTAACTCGGCCAATTGCGCCGTGCAATCCCCAAGGGATTGTGTGTGAACCAAGGATGACCTAAAATCACCATCCACTAGCGCAGGCTGCCGAATAAGCATGTTTAGAACCAATGGCAGGCTGTGCAGAACCATCAGTGTAAATGATACATTTATACTGGTCAAGAGGCAGTAAGGGCGAAGGAAGTGGATGAACAAGTTCATATTGTAAAAACTCTTGTGTTTGCAAAGAAGGATCAAAAACTAAATTGACATCAGCCGATGTCAATGAACTAGCCCATTGTATCCAAAGTGGATGCAGAGCTTTAAAATTCGGTAGACTTGCCTTCGAGACAGCTTCTAAAGCGGGCACAGGTGAAACCACGAAGATGTGTTTACCCTGAGCCAGAGAGCGTTCCTTTAGAATCGCCATCTGTACTGCTGTTAAAAAAATTTCAGTAGAAGAAAAACGCATTTCTGCAGAAGTATACAAATGCGATTTATAAGCAATGGGTACAGTGTCCCCTTCATTAAAAGTCAGCTAGGTGAATCCTAATGTTCCTGGTACAATTCTAATGACCAAATTGGTGGTACTGTCTCTAGTTAACAAGAATTGAGTTGCAAGCAGATCAGACTGCAAAGACCACAGCATTGCGGTATGTTCTGGAAGCCTACTGGAAGACAAAAAAGAAGAATGTATCTACGCGTATAACGGTTTGATATGCTGGGCATAATCTGGAATTTATGTTCTGCCAAAATTCAAGAAACCCAGCAAAGACTGTAACTTCTTGAGGGTAGTTGGAGGTTGCAATTGAGCACATTTCTCCAAAAAGTGGGGTGCTAACCCCCTACCCTCGTTATTTAGCTCGTAACCAAGAAAAAGAACTGCCAAAAAAGCAATATGCGATTTCGCAAAATTGAGTTTGTAACCTAAAGTTGCAAAACGTGTGATAATGCGATCCACGCGCATGAGATGCAGATTTCGTTCATCATCCGTCAAGTAAATATCATCGACATTTGAAATTTCATGTAAAATCGACACAATACGTGCCGCAAAAACCCCGGGCTATTCTTATACCCCATACCCATAGGCAATCTCGCATAGCGTATCTAATTGCCGAGAGCACTGAATGCGGTCAAGTCGCGGCTTTCAGGAGCCAATGTGTGACTGAAAAATTCATTCGAAATGTCTAACATAGTTTTAAATTTCTTGCGAATAATGTTATTTACTAATGCAGAGCTGTGTGTGTTCTGTACCGCAAAGGTACGAACATGACTATTCAAATGTCTGTAGTCTAAAACTATAAGATGTGAACCGTCCGGTTTCAATATCGGAAAAAGAGGATTGTTCATAGAAGATGCACAGGGTTCAATTACTCCCTGATATTCCAATTGAGTCAAAATGTCACTAGCGGACGCTTTAGCATCACGTTTAATGGGATATTGCAGTTGGGCCTGAGCTGTAGAATGTAAAGGAGTAACATGCACCTGCGAATCCTTATCCTAACCCGCTTGACTGACATATAAGGCAGGAGCTAAGGCTAGAGCCCACTCTGAAGCATAAGCCTTCTCAATATCCTCTGGGACATATTGTGAGAAAGATGGTAGAATCACATCCTCGCCCCTAGAGGAAGCAAGGACAAATGCAGGAAGCCAATCAACCTCCGCCAGTAAAATGTCATAAGAATACGTCAAATTGTCCCAAACGGCTGCTTTTACAGTGCGTTCAATATCACCTTCAATCTGGAGGTCTCCCTCATAGAGTCTATAAGGGGGGAGCTACGAGGGTGTCAGTGGTTTCAACAGTAATATTTGTCAGTTGCTTTCACCTCCAGACGCTGGTGGAGTGTCTGCCGAACTATGGTAACTTCCGCTGCGCTGTCTAGAAGAGTCACCGCCCAACTCCTGTCTAGGAGGAGGGTTCTCACTGTCTGGTGCATACTTTGCAGTCAAAGCGGCAACTTTTTTCTTCTGAAACGGGGCTCGATATTAAAGTGGTTCCTCCTGTTTGACTTTCACATCAAACTGTCGCTGCGGGTCTCAACTTGAATGCATGGACTCGCCTTGTCTGCGATCCTGTCGCCCCCCTCTGCCAAATTGTTGATCTGACGATTCCTGAAAGGAACGAGGAGGATGGGGATCAGAAACCTGGAACCTCTCTTGTGTCTTAATTTTAGAGCAGTCACGTAAATCATATCTACACTCAGAAGCGTTAGGTGGAGGCGAACCAGCATGAGACCTAGGCTTCTGTTGCTGCATATTTTTATGCCATGCCTTTTTTGGAAAGTCTGGATGACCCTCCTTGCCCGGAGGGGGTTTACTCTGTACTTATGTAAATGGTCGTACCCCCAAATTATTGCGTCCTAGGGATGTATAAACATCCGCAATAATTATCGGCAACTGTCATTCCCAATCAGCGTCCACCACCGCCACCAGGCGTTGGCGCACCTGCAAGCAAACATCTTCACCTTTAATGTTATCTAGAATCATATTGAAGATAATAGGGAACACATCCACTAATTTCATCCCCAAATCCAGGGCTGGACAAGCCCTGTGTTCATCCTGTACACGTTTTAGAACACTCTGCAGAACGCTCATGGAGGGGGTGCCAAAGCACAGTGTATACATTGAGGCAAACACCGTCCCCCAGGTGTTGCAGTCCGCTAAAGGAGGAATCACACCACTTGGCAAACACACTGTAAGGATCCTGTGTTTCTCTACAGGACTAGTGTGTGGGAACACAGCATCAAGCTGTTAAGTTTTCTGGGCTATCCAAAATGGTAGGTCCTCACGATTCTGAGGATGTTTGCCCATCACTGAGTTAATCATGACAGGACTAATCACAAGTCCTACGCCCTGTAATGGTGCCAGAGGAGCAGCTCCAATCGGAGCCACTAGAAAAGAACGAGAAATAAATTGTATGACTCGCCTATAAAGCTGAATTACTTGACCATATAGCAAAGGAAGGTCCGCTATATTAACACTGAGATAGTTCGGATCCGGTGTGAAACCACCCAAAACTGGCCAAGAACCCCCATCAATACTTAAGGGGCCCATCAGAACAAATGAGACAGGGTGAGGAAGGGCGCCATTAAACCAAATAGCACGCTCCCAGGACATCAGCGGAACTTCAATCATCGCATAAGGATGATACGCTGCTGGAGGAGCAGCGACCGTGTATGCATGAATAAAATTATCATTAGCATCAACTGCGGGAAAGGTAACCCAGGAGTAAAACCCCTCAAAGCGGAATGCAGGATCCACCTTGACCACGACAATAATGGTAGCCCCCGCATTGGGGACCACATGTTCCGTTAAATGATGTGTAACCGCCGTCCGGTTATGTGCCGGAATAGCGACCGGTTGTGCCTTAAGATACGGAAAATATCACACCAAACGGTAGCGCAAACCGGGTCTAAAAAACCTTTTAGAATGGAAGCTTGAAAAACCTACAGAAACAGGAGTACCCGACAACTGCAGGAGGCTAAGCCCTCCCACCACGGACGTCTCTGAGAATCAGTGAGAGGGTATCATGGACAAGCACAAGCTCTACTCAGGGGTCTTGTGAATAAGTACCACACCAAACGTTGGGGGAGCCATCTTGCAGAGATTCTGCACAAACACTGAACTATGCGTAGGATTATAGGACCTTGGTACATCAGGACTGAGTCATCTTACCACCTTAGTACCCATGAGCCCGGGATCGACTAGCTATAGTGTCCCACTTGCCATCCTACTCACTCACAGAGGAACAAGTGATTAGACAACCCAGAATACAACACTCCCGACTCTCTCGGGAATCGCGGTTATAAGACACACCCTTTCACTCACAGTCTTGTACTTGTTCACAATAAGATCTGACAGAGACACAAACAAGTTTAAAATATTTATTTTAACTAACGTGCTCTAATATGCAGTATACGTGCCACAATAAGCAGAAAAATGCATAACACAAATACGGTCAACATAGCAAGTAGTCCGTAAATCATAAAAGGAGCTGTCATTGTAAGAGACAGCTTAGCCTAACCTCCCTCCCCTTGTATAGAAGCAGGATGATTATATATTAGAAGATCTCTGGGCGTTATCTGCTGACCCTGTACCTCAGTCTATAGATGGTAGATCTACATCATAGGTGCTGTCATGCTCTTCTCCCTATAAAGGTCCCTCTCCAAGTGTTCTCTACCTAGCCGTGTATTCCTATAAGACCAAAGTATGTATTCCCAAACAACCGCTGCATCTGTATGTTTTGTCTAGGTGCTAGGGCCTGACCAGAACAGAATAACAAGGTCATTGTTGTTTGACCTTGTTCACAATGTTCAGACAAAATCCTAGGAACCTGCAGAGCGTGATAACAACAGTTGGTTCTTATGCGAAAATTTAAAAAGAGGCATTTGCAAAATAAACCTGTGTAGTAACGTGCGCAAAGCAGCGGACAGTCTTCAGCGTGCTCATGCTAACTTAGAGAAGACGACAATGTCCCCATGGGCCATGTAACAAAATGTTGCACAAATACTTTACAATTTGCCTCTTAAGCCAAGCCTGACTGCTTTGTGCTAAGCTACTAGAGGGTGAGCATAGTTTAATTTAGGGTGTGTATCTGACTTACCCTGACTAGAGTGGTGGTCCCTACTTGGACAGGGTGCATACCTCAGCCAACTAGAGACCCAATTTCTAACATTGGTGTTTAGCGAAGAGGAAAGGACTTGTGTTTTTGCAATACATTACAGTAATTTGGTGTACACTACTATCCACATCTAGACCAATTCAAATCAATTGTCTCTGATCCCCATTGGCATTCTTTATTTTACTACTCTCTTCAATTGTCATTTTTTATTATTAAATGCTCCCTTATTTGGCATTTTTGCTGTTTCCTAAAATCATTTCTGACTGGTGGTTCCTCATTTGCACCTGCAAGAATGGAGTTTGAGCTGGCCAATCTTGAGGGTTATGCTGTGGCCCAGCTCAAGGACTTCTGCAAGGAGTTTGGGTTTCCTATAAAAAGCACCACAAGGAGGCTGGAGCTGCAAAATGCACTGAGAGCCTGCTCAGAAACTCATGCTGCAGTAGATGGAACCCCGGAGGAGGGTGAGGCTGAGGAGGAGCTGGATGAGGAGGATGACTTGGACTGGGGTCTGAGAGGACACCTTGGGCTGCTCTCTGTGGGGGAAGAGAGCAATTTACTCCCAGGAATGAGGGAGCATGGCAGGGAGCAGTGTGTCATCCAAAGGCCTACTCCCAGAGGAGCTGGAGGACAGGTGGGAGGAGAGAAAGTTTAAATTGGCGATTGCTAACCTCAAATTGGAGAGGGAGAATTCCTTAGAGGAGAAAAGGCTAACCATGGACATGGAGGAGAGTAAAAAGAGTTTGGCCATGAAGGAGGAGGAGAAGAAATCCAGGTTGGCCCTGAAAGAAATTTTTTTTATATTGGCTCCGGAGTTGAGCCTGAGAGAAGTAGACATCAAAGTCAGGCAGGTGGGGTCCAGCAGTGATGGTGGAAGCATTTCTTCCTTGTGTCTGAGAGGAGGGTCCACATACCCAAAGGTCTGGTGTCTGGTTTTGTAGTAGGAGACGTCATAGACCGATAGTTTGAGGCCTGTGAGATTGCACTCCAAATGCACAAGGCCCCAGAGGCAGATTGAGGGGCTAGTCTTTGGAGACATATCCTTTCTGAGGGGGAGGACACTCTACTGGCCCTAGAAAGGAGAGACTGGATGAGGTAACCCTGATGAAGGAGGCCCTAATCAGAAAGTTTGGTCTAACCTCAGAGAAATATAGACAGAAATTTGGTGATAGTCAGAAGATTTACCAACAGACCTGGGTGGATTATGTGGATTTTTTTGCAAGGCAATGGATGGTTGGGTGAAGGGCAGTGAGGTAAAAGATTATTAGGGGCTGTATAATTTGTTTTCAACAGAGCATTTGTTCAGACTTTGCTTTCCAGATCTGTGCCAACAATTTGTTGATAGTAAGCTCACTGACCCCACAGAGCTTGCTAAGGAGGCGGACCGCAGGGTCAGCACCAGGGTCTGCAGGAAGGAATCTGGGAGATCAACACAAGGGTAGGCACGGTCCCCAACAGAAGAAGGGGGACAAAAAGAGCAAGGCGGTTTCTAAAGGTCCTCAAAATATTTCTGTGAGTCAGGGTTCCCAGGCCCCTGCTGAAAAGAAGAAATGGTGACCTGCTAGCAAGCCTGCAGGAAATACTCCTGCGAAGTGCTATGAGTGCCAGCAGGTAGGGCACTACAAAGGGGATGCCAAGAGTCCGAATTCAGCACAGACCCCCAAGGAGGGCAGTCACTGGAGTTGGCTAGTATAGCGCTTGGGGAGGATATGGCCCTAGATAGTGTAAGGGAGAGTGTATAGTCAACCCTAACATCTCTGGGTGATGGTGGGATGGTACAGAAAACCCACATGCCTGACAATACTAGGAAGTACAGTCAGTGGGTATCCATCAATGGGCAGAGGGTGGAGGCTCTGAGAGACAGAGGACCAGCATGAATACCGTCTAGTGTCATCTGGAGTCTTCAGAGCAGGTAGTCCCTAACATGTTCCACCAAGTTGTTTCTGCTGACAACCGTGAGAGCCAATACCCTGGGGCGCTGGTTCCCTTTGAGTGGGGGGGGTCTCAGGTCTGCTGAAGGTAGCTGTGAGTCCGTCCATGCCTATGGATTGGCTGCTGGCAATGACCTGGAGAACACCATCTGGAGGGAGGTAGAGCTCAGGTCTGCCTTAGTGGGTGTGCCTGACCACACAGTCAATGCATCTCATGAGGGTGGTCAGAAGGACCTGGAGATTGGAACAATGAACCATGTACCTGCCAAAAAGAGGAAAGGCAAGGGGAGCAGGGAAGCCGCTAGTGAAATTCCCACACTCCGGGAGGCGGCGGAGGAAAACGACCTTTACAACGCGGTCAAAACACCGCAATACATTTACATCGCTGTTTTTAAAACGCAAGTTGTTACAACGACTTGCACTGGAGGGCACTCTAGACTAAGGAATAGTGTAATTTACTATTCCAACACCTTCCCTAGTGTACGTAGACTGGAGTTGGAATAGTAAATCACACTATTCCTAAGTCCAGCGCCCTCCAGCGCAAGTCGTTGTAACGACTTGCGTTGTAAAAACAGCGATGTAATGTACCGCGATCTAAATGATCGCGTTGTATCATCATACATCCGCAGCGGAACCTGAGAGGGAGGTTCCGGTACCTACGGGTGAAGATGTGCTGAACTGGGGAACCTGACTGAGCTGACCAATTAGCAGCAGGAAGGGGGTCCCTCCAGGAAAGAGTTCTACATGGAGCAGAGAGAGTGTCCTGCTGTTGTGGGTCTTTGGCAGCAGGTCGATGCCCAGGCAGCTGGTGATGCCTGTAAGCAGCTTCTGATCTGCTGGGAGAATGATCTCCTGCATAGTGAGCCTAAGGTTCCTGAGCCTGGTCGAACACATGTGTTGGTGGTACCCCAGCGCTATAGAACCTTCCTACTGGGTCTGGCTCATGATGTGCCGCTGACAGGTCATTTGGGGCCTTTGACAGGCTTGTCACCCACTTTTATTGGCCTCAAATGAGGAAGGCCTCACATGTGTTCTGTACATTCTGTCCTACCTGCCAGGTGAGTGGCAAGTCAGGGGAAAGGGGCAAGGCCCCCCTGTAACTTTTTCCTGTCATTATCACCCCTTTTGCGCAGGTTGGCATCGACATTGTGGGGTATCTGGAACCCAAGACAGCCATGGGCAACAGATTTGTTCTGGTCTTGCTGGACCATGCCACTGGTACCAGGAAGCTAAACTTCTCAGGACAGTGACTGCATCTGTGGTGGCCAGGGCACTGATGGGGATCTTTTCCCAAGTAGGTTTCCCCAAGAGGTGATATCTGATCGGGGTACCAACTTTATATCCAACTACATGAAGGCCATGTGGGAGGAGTATGGTGTAACCTATAAGTTCACCACTCCTTACCACCCCCAAACCAATGGGTTTGTTTAAAGGTTCACCCGTACCCTCAAAGGCATGATTATGGGTCTACCTGAACCCATGAAGCGTAAGTGGGACACCTTCCTCCCAGGCCTTCAAGGAGGTTCCACAGGAGGGGGTTGGCTTCAGCCCTTTTGAACTTCTTTATGGACACCCTGTGAGAGGACCTCTCAGTTTTGTTAAGGAAGGCTGGGAGCAATGTCCCAAGAAGCCACCCCAGGATGTAGTTATCTACATTCTAGCACTCAGCAACCCGACAGCCTGCTTCTGGAAGCTTGCATAGGAGAACCTAGAAGCTAGCCAGGAGGACATGAAACACTGCTATAACCAGAATTCCAATCTGGTTGAGTTTCATCCTGGTCAAAAAGTATAGGTGATGGAGGCTCTGGAGCCCCGTGCTCTACAAGATCACTGGTGCTGGTCTGGGCCCTATGAGGTAAAGGGGAGTAAGAGTTATGTCACCTACCTGATGGACCTCCAAACTCCTTGGAACCCTTTGAGGGTCCTGCATGTGAACTGCTTCAAGCTCCACTTTGAGAGGTCTAAGATTACCATGCTCTTGGTAACTGATGATGGGGTGGAAGAGGAGAGTGAACCTCTCCCTGACCTCCTATCTTCCAGGGAGCAGGATGGGTCAGTGAAGGATGTCAGCCTCTCCCCTACTCTGACCCTAGATCTACAGAGAGACTGCAGCCAGTTGCTCTGGCAGTTTTCCTCTTTGTTCTCCCTTACCCCAGGACTCACCCCATGGTGTACCCATGATATTGATACTGGGGACAGCATATCTGCCAAGAACAAAATTTACAGGTTGTCTGATAAGGTGAGGGCTAGCATCAAGGAGGAGGTCTATAAGATGCTGGCATTAGGGGTTATTGAGCCCTCCAACAGCCTGTGGTCCAGCCCAGTGGTGTTGGTTCCTAAGGAAGCCCCTCCAGGGGTCACACCTGAATTCAGGTTCTGTGTAGACTACCATGGACTCAATGCAGACACCGGGACTGACGCACACGGCATCTCCAAAGCTGATGAGTACATTGATCAGCTTGGAGTTGCCAGGTTCCTCAGCACGTTTGACCTAACGTCTGGGTACTGGCAGTTTGCCTTGACCATTGGGACTAAGGAGAGGTCTGTGTTCTCAACTCCAGAAGGACTTTTCCAGTTCCATGTTAAGCCTTTTGGTTTGAAGAACGCCCCTGCGACCTTCCAGAGGCTGATCAATCAGGTCCTAGCTGTATTGGAGAACTTCAGTGCTGCCTATTTAGATGACATTGTAGTCTTCAGTTCCAGTTGGAAGGACCACTTGAACAACCTCCAGGAAATGCTTCAAACCTGATTACCAAGGCCAGTAAGTACCAGATAGGGCAGGTCTCTGTGGCCTACTTGGGACACCAAGTAGAGGGTGGCATGATGCAGCCCTTGCTGCCCAAAATTTACACCATTCTGGCTTGGGATCCACCCAAGATCAAGACAGAATTGAGAGCCTTCTTAGGCCTCACTGGTTATTACAGGAGATTCATCATGGGGTATGGCATCATTATTGCCCCCTTGACAGAGCTGACTTCCAAGAAGCAGCCACGTCAGGTGATCTGGACAGAGGAATGCCAGAAAGCTTTTGATGCCCCGAAAGAAGCCATGCGCATGGCACCTGTTTTCAAGGCCCCCTATCTCTCCAAGGAATTTGTTGTTCAGATGGATGCCTCGGAGCATGGCATAGGGGTCATGCTCTTAAAGTTAAATGAAGAGAGCCTGGATCAGCCTGTAGCCTTCATCAGTGGGAGTCTACTTCCCAGTGAACAGAGGTAAAGCGTGATTGAAAGGAAAGTCTTTGCTGTGTTATGGGTGCTGAAGAAGCTAAGACCATACCTGTTTGGCACTCACTTCTGGGTTCAGACAGACCACAGGCCCCTCAGATGGTCAATGCAGATGAGAATCCCAAACTGTTGAGGTGGTCCATCTCCTTTTAGGGAATGGAATTTACGGTGGAACACCATCCTGGCACTGACCATGCCAATGCTGATGGTCTTTCCATGTTCTTCTGCCTTAGTGAAGAGAACTCTCAAGGGGTTGGGTAGCTCTCCCCACAATCAGCTGGGCAGGACACGTGTTAGACCTGTCATCCTTGGTGTAGTTTCCCCTGACTTTTTGCCTCCTGACCTCATGTTTTTGCTGAGTTCAGTTTTGCTGAGTTTAGGATTATGGACATTTTACCACTTCTAACCAGTGCTAAAGTGTATATGCTTTTACTCAAAACATGGCAACATTAACTTATCCACTATTGGTATATTTAATTTACTTATACGCCCCTAGTAAAGTACAATATATGTGCCTATGGCCTGTAAATTAAATGCTACTAGTGGGCCTGCAGCACTGATTGTGCCACCCACTTCAGTAGCCCTTAATACACGGCTCAGGCCTGCCACTGCAGAGCCTGTGTGTGCAGTTTTAAACTGCCATTTCAACCTGGCAAGTTAACCTGCTTGCCAGTCCCAAACCTTCCTTTTTTATTACATGTAAGTCACTCCTAAGGTAGGCCATAGGTAGCCCCATAGGCAGGTTGCAGTGCGTTTAAAAGAAGAACATGTACTTTTAAGTTTTTCATCTCCCATAATTTAACATTGAGATTGCCTTAAACACATTTTAAGTGTGATTTTCAATTGGTAGCAGATAGAAGTTTAGAGTTTTGTGTCCCAGGAATCACAATTTAAAATCGCAACTTGTGGTAAAGTCGGATTAAGTCTGAAAATGGCACTTTTAGAAAGTTGTCATTTTTTACTTTAAGCATTCTGTGCCTCTGCTTGTCTCTGAATGCACATCTGGGTTGGGTGACAGCTGAGCGTTATATATTCCCTCTAGACAGTCACACCAAGGGAGCTGGGGTGTGACATTTGCATCCTGGTGGCCCATCACCAGGCTGATGGGCCTTCCTGAGGTAGATTGGGAGGGAGGAGCTGACACTTGCATCTGTCCCCACACAAAGAGCTGTATGCAACCCTCTAGTGTGTCTGGAGCCAGGGCAGGAAAGGCAGGGGCCTTGTGATCTTCAAAGGACTCTTTGATGTCTCCCCCACTTCAAAGGCACATTTGGGTATAAGCACTGGACCCTAGACAACTGACACCATGAAATCAGAACTCTACTGGAACCAAGTACGTTCTGCCTGGAAAAAGAGCTGCTGTGCTGTAGGAGGGACTGCCACTTTGCAATTTATCTACTGTGTTGGCCTGCTGCTGGCTGCTTCTTGGCTGGGAGTGAGAGGGATTGGACTTGCTCTCTACATCCTTGAACCCAAGATTCTCCAAGGGCTTGCTGGCTTACCTCCTGTTCTTCTGAAGTCTCAGGGACACAAAAGACTTCTTGCAACTCTCCTGGTGCTGTTGGACTCTGCCATATGTGATTCCTACCCTTTCCTGAAGTGACACCTCCAGTCCTGGGCCTCAGAAGTGGGTTTTCAGCTGTTTTAACCCTCAGCATCAATCGAGCAGTGACTTTGCCATGATCGGTGCCGATGCATTGCCCTTTGACGCTGACGCAGTAGCTGCTTGACAACAGCGTTTCCAGCGCTGACATGTCTTGACGATGATAGCGATCCTACAGCTGAAGCCGCTTGACAACAACAGCCGACGCATCTCAACATCAATGCAACACCTGCATCGAAAAGGGGTTCATCACTGAAGCTTCCATCGACATCCCGGATCGGCGTTGACACTTGCCTCCATCCACGGATCGACGACGATGCACCACCTCCTTGACTCCTTTGATGTCGACACTTTGATCCATCCAAGGTACTTTGTTAGCTGGACCTGTCTGTATCCTGTAGCCGGCCTGCCTTCGATCGTGGTCATCCTGAACTTTAGATTTGCACCGGTTCCTCATGACCTCAAGTGACCTTTTGACCACTAGTCACTTCTAAGCACTGCTTTCACATTCAATCCGTAAAAACTCATATCTTGACTTTTGTAGTTTTCTTCTTGTTTTTCTCAGATAAATATTCTCTATTTTTCTAAACTGATGTGGAGTCTTTTTTTGTGGTGTTTTCACTGTTACTGTAATTTGAAAGGTTGCACAAATACTTTACAAATTTACTCTTAAGTTAATTAACAGCAGAAAGTCCAGTGTTAAAAAATTAAAATCCTCAAATCTTTTGTCAGCAGAATTCTTCCCAATAGAAGACTAAAAACGCAAGGAATATACCCGCACAACCTGGCAAACAGAAGAAATAGCGCTTCACATCCTAGAATGTTCAAGACAATTCAGAACATGGGGCATAAAATGAATTAAACCAACTGCCCCACGCTACTGCTGACCCATTACCTCGGAGCCATCTCACAAGTCAAAACTGTCCCCAGAGAAGAGCGCAGCATATTCAGTGCTGCAGAACGCCCGAGGAAGCTTGCAAACAGCGACAAGGATCAACAGCCACAATGGTCAGCACATCACTCCTGACGCAGGCCAAAAGCAATGGGCTTGGCTACCAGCCACCCTCAATTCTTATAGAGGATATTGACCAGGGAGGAACCTACCAAGCAATGCCAAGAAAGACAATCTCCACCTGCTCTCTTGGAACATTGCAGGAGCAAAAGAATGGCTTGACGGAGGGACCCCACCTCAGGACTGGAAACCTTACAACATAATAGCCATTCAAGAAACATAGGCTCTGGAAAACATACCCCTGAGGGCTTCATTCATTTCGGTGTGTCCGCTGTAAAAAATTAGCAATATGGGTGTTCAAAAGGAGGCTTGTCAGTTTGCGTGTCTACAGCTTTACACATTGAATCGGAGCAGCTAGCATCCTCAGACCCCAGAATACAAGTAGTCAAATTTACCCTCTGGAGCACCAACAAAGCAAACCCCGTGCCGCTGATTAACACTTACACCCACCCCAAGGCAAATAAGAAAAACGCACTCATTTCTATACTTATCACAACAATTTCAGACATAAGATTCACCTTTCCAACCTGGGACAGAGTTCTGACAGGAGATTTAAATACCAACCTAATCCACACCCCGGATGAGGACAGAAAAACTAACAGCAGACAACATCCATTGGAATATTCACCCTTAGCATCAATCAGTAACTGCTGGACCAGACCGCACAGGCCAGTCCCTAGTAACAGCATTAGAAAACTTAGGAATGAGAGTAATAAATGGTAGAACAATGATGACAATACCAAAAATTCACATATCATAGTCCACAGGTGCAATCAATTGTAGACTTTACAGTTGTCACGCTACCGTTAATACCATTTTTATCACACTACTCAATCAAATACACTACCAAGAGTGATCATTCATCTCAACACATCCAGTTTAACCTAACTCCTCCAAGGCATAAAGAAACAACTGTAATGGCTGGCAGTATAAATACGGTCAACTTAAAGCAACTTAAGTGGACAAACGACTCCATACAAGATTTACAATGTACAGTAAAAGAACTAATGTTGACCAGTCGCACTGAGCAACTAAACATAACAAATGCCTGGACAGAATTTTCTACAAAATTAACATCACTGATGCTGGGTGCTCAAAGCCAAACTACAAGAAAAGCACGTAAAACAATCTCCTGCACATTGCACTCCCTCAAACAAGAACTAAGGAAAGCGGTCAGGTAGTTAAAATCAACCACTCCCGATGATACAGCATGGGAAAAAGTACATCTGCTATAGAAAGAATACCAAAAAAAAAAGTTATGGGACAAACACAGAAACAAAAAATAAATATTCTGTGCCAAGCTATTGTTTAGTGCAAGGCAAATCAACTCAAGCACCTTTTGGGATACAATAAACAATCTGAATAGGCCAAAAAACACTTTGACCTCCAAGGTTCAGGAACACGACTGGACTGACTGTCTGACTAGCAGGTCCATGCGGGATGTAACCTCGGAATTATCACCCACTTAGCAACCAGATAGCATAAAACACTGTGTGCAGGTGACAGGATCTGACATAATTGCCAGACCAAGCAGCAGAAAAGAAGCAATTTGCTCCCCTTCAGCATACCACAGAAACTGGCAAAAGTGCTTCGCTGAAGAAATAACCAACATAATACGCAAGGGCAGAATGGAAGGTGCGCAAGTACCTAATGGCATCCCCCAGGTCATCTTTACTTACGACCCGACTTTCTGGAGTAACCAGCTATCCATACTATATAAAGAAATAGAGCTATTAAATCAAACACCATCAAGCTGGCAAGGATCAATCATCACTCCAATCTGCAAGGGCCGTGACAGAACAAGTCCAGCCAACTACAGGCTCATAGCGTTAATAGACGTCAAAGCAAAGTATTATGCCGCTCTGATCCTAGAAGATTTGGTCAACTGGTCCGTAACTAACAGCATGATCCCAGCCAACCAAAAAGGTTTCAGAAAAGTCATCGGAACTATTGCACACATACTAGTGCTTTCCCTAGTAGCAGAAAAGTGCGAACGAAACAAGCAAAAACTATATCTCTGCTTTATTTACCTTCGATAGCGTGGAACAAAACAGCCTGTGGAGAAAACTAAGAGCCTGGAATATCCCTGACAGAATTCTGAAAGGAATTATGCTATTTTACTCAAACACATGGATAAGATTTAAGCTGGGAGATGGCTCCAGAATCTCAAGAAAACTGATTACAAACAAGGGACTCAAACAGGGGTGTGTGCTCGCACAACATCTCTTCAGTTTGTTTATGTCTGATCTAACCTCTCGGCTTAATCAGATCAACTCCCACCCGCCACGTCCGGGGAAGCTAACTCTATCGCATCTGTCAGTCAGTCAAATCACTTTATTCGATTAATTAAAATCATAAAAGTACAGTACACAGAACATAAAACAACAATAATATCATTCAATTCAGTTGGGCGATATAAAAAAACTTTAGAATTCCTACAAAAATCTATAATTCATCAGAGCTTGAAAGTTATCAACTAAAATAATTACATTAGGATAATTTAGAAAATTCATGCATCATTAATCATAAGAAATCTTCTCCTGAGGCGAACAGCAGCCACAAGAAAACTAGCAATATTAAAAATGTTCCAGTTATCATCTAACAGTTGGAGATACATTAAAGCTGGTCTTGCCTGTAAAAAACCTTTTCCCCTCAAGAGGGGGACTAAAAACCTCCTCCGTATTTCATTATAAAAATCACAAAACATGATAAAATGCAATGTATCCTGCAATGAAAAATTATCACACTGGCACATGCCTATATCCTCTGGCTTACACCATCCCAGAAGGTTACCAAGGGAGAAATGAATCAGGTTGAAGCGGAACCTTGTCAGTAGCCAACGGTGATAAGGCTTAGTTACAATTCTCAAGTAGGGCTCAATTGACGGGGAAGAAATAATTAAGTAATGAGCCCTAACCGAAGGTTTTTGAATCTCCCGGTCCTCTCGTTCCAACATCAGTATATTTAAAAATTGTGCTTTGACCCAGATTACATCATCTTTTTTGATCCCTTCTGGGGCATTATAAATATCAGGTCGCCCTAGTTTAAAAAACATAGACCTAACATAAGACAGCCACGGGATGCTGTTAGCTTTCTCCAGGGCAACAACATCGCATCTGTCATATGCAGACGACGTAGTATTAATGTGACAAACAAAAGTTGGACTATGTGGTCCTTAAATGAAATGTACGAATATGTTACAGCCAATAAACTCAAAATCAATACATTAAAACCCAAGACTATGCAGATCCCCAATCGCCCAAGTCCTCCATTGAATATCTGGTTAAATGATAAAGCACTGAAAGAAGTGACCAGTTAGAAGTACTTGGGAGCTTACATTGACAGCAGACTCACACATCAACAACAGAAAAACTACATGCTGAAAAGATCGATCGTACTAACTTTTGCGTTCAGCACTCTGGCAAAAAAACTCGAGGGCCTATTTTATGAGCCACTGCTTTCAGTAATAGCTGTAAAACTGCTACCCACGATATCTTATGCTAGTGCCATCCTACACGGAAAGGGCTCTTCTCTGCTTAACAAGTTGCTGGTCACAACTTATAAGCGTGTCTTCCAATTACTCACGCCTGCTTCGTCATCGCAGGTGCACCTAGAATTCGGCCTGATTAATGAAATAGTAGGGAGAATGTACTCCACAATAAAATGCTGGCACAAAATAAAACAAAATTTGGCACACAGTCCAATCCATAAGGCTTTACGGGATGAAGTAGAAAAAGACAAATCAATATCTGCTCAAGGCTTTAAAAGTCACCAACAAAGTTGAGCTATGGAACAAGAATTCTTCTTTCGCAACTTTCAAACGATAAATAAAGTTGCTAAACTTCATTCGTTATTACTTTTTTTTTTTACTAACGTTCTTTTTATTGTTCATCAAAAGGATAAAACATGTACATGACAATATCAGCAAGGACATTTGAAGACAAGAAGCGGATTCGGCAGAACCTCAAAGCAGTAATATCAGCAGTAGCAATCAAAGCCACTTAATTAAATAGCTATGGCTAATAAATTGGAATCTTATTGTTTGGCGACCTCTAATGGCATGGTACACAAATTTTAAATAAAACAATTACATAGGAACCAAAGAAACAAAAATAAACATAACAGATACTGGTCTTAATCTGTCAGAGGGTGGGACTATATAAGGGGGGTGATATCCTTCAGCGAGAAAGAAGAAGAGGGTCCCGTTGACCTACAGGGTTCCATACAGTAAGGGAGGGCATTAAATATACCTTCAAAGAGCTGAAGTGTCCAGAGTTTCATGGGCTAAAGCAGGTAAACTCTACATGCATAAGGTAGTGGATCAGGGGCTTCCACAGGTGCTGGAATGTTGTCTCTGTGTTAGCTAGATAATGGGATATCCTCTCCATTGCCAAAAGGTGCCACACATGGATGAACCACTGCGCGATAGAGGGAGGGGCTACCTTTTTCCACATGAGTGCTATGAGTTGTCGCGCTGTTAAAAGTAGGTAACTGATGAGGGTCCTGTCTCCATGGGTCATTGCTCCAGAGTGGAGGGTCCAATGCCCAGGATAATCGTAGGATAGGAGGGGGGAGCAGATAACCTACCATGTCTTTAATATGGCCCAGTGTCTCCTTCCAGTACGTGGCAATCACTCTGTAAGACCACCAGATGTGACAAAAGTCCCCCTCACCCTACCCGTAATGCCAGCAAAGGGGGTAAATATCTGAATAAATGGTAGATAGACGGGTTGGTGTATAATACCATTGAAACATCAATTTACATGCGGTCTCACAAGGGGAGAGACTGAAACAGGTTTTGGGTATGTCCCGCCATACTGTCTCCCATTGTTTAGGTGTTATTTCTTCCTGTATGGTGTTGTGCCTCATAGATTGATACGTATGGGTGCGAGTCGGCATAGAATGTTGTAGTACATGATACATGTTAGATATTAGTCCTCGTGAGCCGTCATAAGCTCGCACAAGCTTTTCAAATAAAGTGTGGGGAGAATAGCCACCAGGTAGACCGAGGGGTGCAGCGCCCAGTGCCGTAGTTGATGATATTGGAGTCGCGTGGTGCTGGGAGTTTGAATTTTGCCCTACATTCTTCAAAAGACTTCATGACATCTCCCAATAAGAGGTCCTGGAGCATCCGACAATCCCCTTCACTCCAGCAGCAGAAGGCAAGAGGCAGAAGCCCAGGGGGAAAGTCTGGATTGCTGGCAATGGGTGTAAGGGGGAAGGGAAAGTAGTTAGTCCTCTCCTAATGGCTACCTTGTCCCAGATCTCCAACACCATCCTGGTAGGAATAGCATCATATGCACTGCGCGGTTGAGCGGGCTTGAGCGGGCTTGAGCAGCCAGGCAAGGTCCCACAGGGGCCTACACCCCAGAGCACGGTCCATGTGGAACCAGTACGTCTCGCTTTCCTGAACCACCCACTCAGAAACATACCGCAAATGAGTTGCCCAGTAGTACTCCAAAAGATTTGGGCACACTAGGCCGCCCATCTTGCTGCAACATTAGCAAGGAATGGGCTACTCGGGGTTGTCTCCCATTCCATATAAAAGTGTGAATATCCCGTTGTAGACGTAAGATATCCTCCTGTGGGATCGATGTAGACAGTGTCTGGAATAGATAGAGGATCCTCGGGAGCACATTCTTTTTTATGACATTTATGCGCCCCAGCCAGGAGATATGAAGATGTTTCCACCTCTGAAAATTGGCCAGGATGGAGCGACGAAGGGCTGGCCAGTTGGCTCGAGACCAGGAAGTAAGCGTGGGGGTAATATTGAGGCCCAAGTAATTGATGGCGTCTGACGACCATTGGAAACGTACTTGGCACTGCAGGGTTATTACATCGTGGGCAGGGATAGTTAGATTAAGCACGGATGACTTAGCCATATTAATCTTGAAGCCAGAGGCAGCCTCGTAGGTCTGCAAGCATGCCACAACACTGGGCAGAGACACCTCGGGTTGAGAGAGTGCAAAGAGGAGATCATCCACGAACAGGCTTATCCTATGTGTCTGGCCACCAAAGGGTATGCCTTTCACAGTGTCCATATTGTGGATTTTGATAGCGAGAGGTTCAACCGCCAGGGCAAAAAGTAAGGGTGATAGCGGGCACCCCTGTCGCGTGCCCCGACGAATAAGTACAGGTCTCGTGGATTGTCCGTTAACACGGACATTAGCCATGGGTGCCACGTATGAGGCCATCATCTTAGAGATTAAGCCCTGTTCCAACTCTATTTTAATTAACACTGCGTGGAGGTAAGACCAGTTCACCCTATCAAAGGCCTTCTCCGTGTCAAGCGATGCAAGTTTTCCACCAAGTGTACAATGCGGCGGACATTGTCCACCCCCTGCCTGTGGTGGATGAAGCCCACCTGATCCGGGCTAATGAGGCCCGGTAGGTATCACTCCAATCAAGCGGCTATTATTTTGGTGAAGAGCTTAGCATCCGTATTGAGTAGGGCTATGGGGCATTAAGAGGAACATAGGACCGGGTCTTTGAGTATGAGAGAGACCTCAGCAGCTGCCATCGTAGGATCAAGGCCCGTTTCCTGCGTGAAGGAATTAAAGAGCTGCAGTAAATGGTCCTGAAGTGGAGTAGAGAGAGCCGATAGAAGAGGGCCAGAAGTCCATTAGGCCCAGTGAGGAAGGTCCCAGACCGTGGCACGCAATTCTTCAGTGGTAATCGGTTCATCGCAAAAGGCAGTACGGGTGCAGGGGTCCCACTCACATTCAGCTAAGTAGGAGTGAAGCAGCATGGGGGAAGGATCCTCCCGGGAGTACAACTTTTGGTAGTAAGCATGAAAGGCCTCCCATTTGTCCCTTTCCGCCGTAGCCCATCCCATGTCATCCATCTGAACCTTAGCACTATATATCTTGGCTCGTGCATGACGCAGCCTACGAGCTAGGAGCCTACCCACCTTGTCTCCCCCTTCATAATATAGTTGTTGGAGAGCCAAGAGCACCCTCTTCGCCCTGCCCATCCAGTGGGTTCGCAATTGGCCACGCAACACAGCCAGCTGCCGCTTTGTCCTGCAGGAGGAGGCGGTTTTGTCCAAGTGATCTAATTGCTTAATTTTCACCGACAAGTTAGGTTCCATCAGCCTCGCTCCCCACCCTGTGCAATGGCTATAGACATAATTGTGCACCTAATGGTGGCTTTAATCCCCATCCCAGAGAGTGTGGAGAGGGGTTTCAGGAATTGCGTTGAATGTAAAGTAGTCAGTAATTCCTTTATGTATCTCAGCCACATCTACTGGGTTGCGCAAAAGGTGTGGGGGCAGGCACCAGCACGGTGGGTCTCCCATGTGGGACGCACTACCGACACATAAGAGCTCTAGATGTGCTTGGTCCAAAATGGAAATGTCAGGGAGCTCCACTGTATCTAAGCGACGGAGGAGGGATGAAGTGATGAAAGCGTAGTCTATGCAAGAGGTGTGCACTTGTGACTAAAAGGAATAGTCTCATGTTTTGGGATGCTTATAAAGCCATGCGTCTATGAGGCCCGGTTCCACTATATCCTGCTCTAGGCACAAGGACATGGCCCCGTGTTCTGGAAGGTATCCCCGCTTCGGTCTAGGGTGGGTTCCCACACTAGGTTAAAGTCTCTGCACACTATAATGTCACCATCCACACCCTCTAGTCGTTCCCACAGGAAACGCCTAATATAGGTGTCTTGCGAGGTGTTTGAGGCATAAAGATTGAGTATTGTGAGTTTGTGCAGCCCCCAGAGAAGGTGTAACACCAAATAACGACCCTCCTTATCTCAGACCTCTCTAGTAACGGATGTGTAGAAGCTCGCCTTCCAAAGGATACCCACCCCAAGCATTTTGGTAGTCGTGTAGGCCCAGTGTCGCCTAGGGTATTTCGGATGCGCCATACGATAGCGATCTTCCCCTGTCAGATGGGTCTCCTGGAGCAGGAGGACCATCCGGATCGTGTTGCAGTACGTAACGCCAGATTTGTTTACATTTGTTTGGGGAATTCAGTCCCTGTACATTCAGGTATGTCAACTTAAAGTCTCCCAGAGTAAGTGTAGAGTCAGGGAGTATGAGTAAAGTATTCTAGGGACGTGGAGGCAAAGGTATATAGAGGCACATCATGCACACTAAGGGGGGGTTCAACTCCACCCAGCCTCCTCCCCAAGAGGGCGATAATAGAGGAACACCAGGAAACCCAATGTGCTGGGAACCCACCAGGAGCGCTGTAGAGGGGATTGCTATCAGTCAGAAACCAGCGCCCCACCCGCCACTCCTGAGACCGGGGGCAGTAGCCGCGATAACCCTCAATTCCTGCTGCCAAAGGGATGAGACCTGCAAAAGAAAGCACATCATAACAAATTATAACAACAGACCAACAGGGTCCAACAGTGACTTCTTTATCCTAGGTGCGCCAAACCCACTGGAGGAGTCACCCTCCAGAAGTGAAAGTCGACTTGGCAGCCATCGGTGAAGACACTGGAACGTAGGAATTCAGGGAGCGGTGGGGCCCTCCTAGGCCCCGAGGCCCAGCGCCACTGGCAGTAGAAAAATGGAAGGACCAGGCAATGTCAACTTGCGCATGCTGGTGCAGAACAGTGCAGGATAATGTCACGCTTAGCTTCATGTGAGGATGCCTCTTCTTGCCGTTTGTCAGGCCAACATGATTTCACCATGGTCCATTTGGGCTTGAGATCCCTCCCAGGGGGGTCCCGTGATGGGGAGGCATCCCCTTTCTGAGAGTCATCTAGGAGTCCCAGCAGATTCTCTGCCTCCATTAAAGACCGTAGTGAGCAATGCTTACCTTCCCATTGGAGCAAAAGAGTAAATGGGTGGCCCCATTGATAGTGGATCCCCAAGGCACAGCTTATCAGTGACAGGCTTGAAGTCACGCCACTCTCTCAAAGTGATGGGAGAGAGATCCTGGTAGAGTTGTATCGCATATCCTCTAAACATGAGTTCAGTCTTGTCTCCGGCTGCTCGCAGCATCGCTTCTTTCTCCGTGAAGAAATGTACTCTGGTCAGGATATCAGGAGCCACATTGAAAGTGATCACCCGGTGGGCCCTATTGAGAGCAGATGGGGAAGCATCTTCATCCCCACGGATCGCCTGTATAAGTTCAGCCATGAAAGTCATAATGTCACTGCCTTTCACACCCCTAGGCACCTCCCCGAATGCAGATGTTGTTGCGGCGGCTCCTATTTTCTAAATCTTCCTGCTTGGTTTATAGGTCAATATTCTGCTCCTCCAGGGCTGTTACCCACCGCCACTGCATCTCCTGATCCTCGGATCGAGCCTCTATTGTCCGCACAAGATCATCCACCTGTTCACCTATTTCAGAGACATCTCTCCAGATGTCATGGAGGCAGGTTTTGAACTCATCTTTGAGTGAGCTGATATTGGTATGGAGTTCTTGCAAGAAGCGATCCATAAACCCCTGAGTAATAGGGGCTGATGATGTAGCTTTCGCCGCTGGTCACGGGGGGGCACTTCAGAATCTGCTTGTGAGGCCTTACTCCAGAGGGACATTACTGGATTGTCCTTTGCCACTTTAGATAACTTGGCATCGTGGGATGATGTGTCTAATCTAGCACAAGGCTGGTGGGGGCTATGAGACTCACCTCGCTTCACTTGAAGCTCCGGCAGTGTGGACCATTACTGACAATGTCCCTTGGCTGAAAATTGTTGTGTGATAAACAGGGCTCTACTGTCCACCCCCAAAGCAGTCCTCACCTTCAATAGACCAGTGGTTTAGAAGGACTAGGGCCCCCTACCCACACACCTCCTCAGAGGTGCCTGAGGTGGGCCATCTAGATCTTCCCAGAACACGGGTCTGCCCCAGTCCAGGACTCCACTCCAGCTCTCAAGAAGGTCCCCACTGAGGCCACCAAGGTGGAGTCGAGAGATAGCCTGCACCCCACACAGTGTGATAAAAGACCCAAGCAATGTGCCAGCCATGCTTGAACGATGACCGTGGATAGACTCAGCTGGGTCCCCACAAGGTCCGGGCCCAGCCCTCCCAGACGACTGTCGCTTCATCCAAGGAGGCCACCTCTAGTTTATGGTAGCAACCCCTGACAGAGATCAACATGGCTCTTCCTCAGCTCGCCAATTCACTCCCAGGCGATGTCCTCCCGTTGAGCCTACGGTTATGGCATAGAGAAGAGCAGGACTCCGAGAGGTGGGGCTGCAGATCAACGGCCCGAGGCACGCCAGTGGGGTCCACTCCCTTCAAAGGCCTCCTGCAGGAAGCTGCAGCGTAGGACCTCCTTCCGCCCTCGGGCATTCAATTCCTCCACAAGCTGCTGCCCGGTCAGATCCCTGGGCCCCCCTGCTGAGCAGGCGTCCCCTGCCGCCCACGTCACCACACCTCACCTCTGATTTTCTCTTGGTCGGGCCACCTCGCAGGCCCCGGGCAGCAGATGAGGCCAGGTACTCGGCACCCGAGAGGCGAGGGCCGCCTCCAGGCAGCAGGGAAGGTGGGGGGAAATCCCCACGCATGTCTGATGGCCCCGGCAGACGCTGCACCGGTCAGCAGCAGGGTGACCTCCTCCTCAGATATCGTGCAGGCTCGAGTCAGCAGGTGTCAACCATGCCGTCCCACCGCCCCCACAGCAAGGGAAGCGGCTCAGCAGCAGCCGATGCAAGATGGTGTCAAGGATCCGTCGTGGCCGGAGCAGGCCTCTCTCGGTCACCTAGCAGCCCCCCAGCAGCAAGCAGGGTAGAGTGGGCCAGGTGGTTGAGTGCCCAGTACTCGGGCAGCGGGGGCTTGTCCCCTGGCAGGGAGGAGGTCAGGCAACACTTGGGCCCACCGGGAGATAAGCACCCACACACCTCCACTGTTGCCAGAGGGTGCCCTGTCGGTCAGCCGCAGGGCGCTCTCCCCTCCTTAGATCGTGAGGGTAGCCCCCACCACCAGACTCAGGTTGAGGAGGGTCCGTTGCATCGCCTCACCGCAGTCCCAGCAAGGAAAGCAGCACGGTAGCACCCGGGGTAAGATGGCACTGAGGGCCATACCAGCAGCAGCAGGCCTCTTCTTTGGTTCAGCCGGTCCACAGAACAGCACAGAGGCAACTCGCCCCACAGCAATAAGTGAGAGAGCGGCAGCAGTCATGAGGGCCGTAGGATGTTCGCTCAGTTGCTCTTGTGCAGTCTATAGCACCTCGATGGGCCTCAGGGAGTTGGAGAGCAGAAAAAGCACATCCTACCTCATTCCCTCCCAGGCCACACACCCCATTATTACTTGACAAAAACAACGTGAGCGTTAGATCACACAGTTGGATGATGATCAATAATTACAAAACTTTAAAACGGCACCTTACTTAGGCCTTTCATTCTAGGTAAGAATAAAAAAAGAACTGATGGGACTCCGTTTTGGCCAGTTATCATCAATCGCAGACCAGCCGTCTTGGAGGCAAAGTGGGTCCACAGCATGCAAACTTTGTGGATGCAAGAAAGAGGACTTTTTTCATCTAATTTGTACTTGCCCGTACCTACACACAGCATGCGTCACTTTATTGAAAAAAGCTTTCATCGCAAGAGGGATAAGGACATGCAGAGCAGCAATCATACAAGCTCTGGACCAGTCAGACCCTCAACTAAATTGTAAATTGATAAAATACCTAAAACAATACGAACCGACCAGAAGAACAACAGCCCAGGAGGAACATGCCTTAAACTCCAAGAACAGGAAAAGCCACAATCACATGCTTGCGCAAAAGAACTAAAGGAAAATATCCACTCCTTAGCGATGGACAAAAAATGAACTACTCCAGATTACAAGAATACTTAACACCTTAACGACTGAAGTCAGAGAACACCAAGCTCACTCCGCATTAGGGACCTAATGCATTATTAACTTTATTTTCACTTTTAAAAACAAGTAGGCGTGCAAGACTGTCTAACAGCACTAAACATTTTGCGCTCGTTCAGCATACAGCATTGACTCTAAGTACAACAGAACATGTTATAACACCAAGCCGAAATTCTAGGTACCAAGTGCATTTGCACATAGTATTGATTTTTTAGATGAAATGTTTATTGTATTGTGACCCAGAAATTATTTTAACATGTGGACTTATTATTTTAGAAGTGTTACTAAACATCACTTGTATTTATGTGGCTGTGTTTACTACATTTGTATTAAAAAAAAGCAAATATTGTTAAGGTTTCAATTAACTAAACAATAAACTTTGCTTACTTACTTGGACAGGGTCCATACCTCTGCCAACTAGAGACCCCATGTCTAATATTATGCAGTTCCATTTTCTTGGTGCCTAAATTAAGATAAAAACACACTTTATTTTTATAAATTGGTGTTGAATTTCTCTCAAGTAGTGTCAATTACGTATCATCCATGTTGGTACTCTGAAATGTTTAACACATGTTCCTCTAGTAAAGTCTGCCTGTTCTTTGCCACACTACCAGGACTGTGTTTAGGATTTATTAATTTGAATCCAAGGACCATCTTTAGGGTAATGTAATAGTATTACATGATGAGGTCGATCCGCCACACCAAATAATACTCCACTTTCCTACATTGGTGTTACAGCGGTAGGGAACGTGAACCTGTGTTACATAGTGCCACTTGGTCACAACTGATTTGACATGAGAAATCCACTAAATTGACTTTAGCATCAACAATATTTTTTTGATTTTTCTAATTGGATTTTTAGGGTCCTGTGTAGACCCCTATTCCAATAGTACATTTTAAAAGGCTTAGGAGAGTTAGGAAAAGTTCTTAAAGTTTTTTTACATTTTTAAAAAGGTTCAAACTGGTAAGTAAAAAGTAAGGCACAGCGGAGGCTGGTCTGAATCTCGACCTGGCAGTCATTCGAGCCCTGAGGATCATGGATCTAAACGTGTTGTGCAAAGCAAGGGGCATAAGGTGACAGCTAAAAAGGAGGAACTTGAAAAGCTCCTCAGCTCCTATGAGAAGTACAGAATAGAGAGGGAGGGCGATTCCTCAGAAGACGAATCTGAAGAAGGTGAGGATGAGGCCCTAGCCCAAATTGATAACTATGGGGAAGAAGGTGAAGACCTCAACTCTCCACCCTTCCCCTGAGCCCCTTCGCCAGAGGGAAGTGACAGGAGTCACTCTAACAGACACCACAATGGTAAGGTGGTAGGTACCCTTGAAGGTGAGCTTCAATTAATCTCCCTGGAGGAGAAAAAGCCTGAACTTGAGGATAGGAGACTAGCCCTTGAGGAAAGGAGGGTTCAGATGAGCCTTAGGCCCAAAGTTGGTGGCAGCAACAATAGAACTAGAGTGAAGGAGGAATCCTTTGACCCTAAGATCCCCAAAGGGATTGTCCCTAAGTTAAGTGATGGTGATGATATTGAAAAAGGGTTTCCAGCCTTTGAGTGGGCCTGCACAATGAGAAGTATAGCACACCAGCACTTGGGCTCTCTACTTTGGGAGTTACGCTTAGTGAAGGACAGAGATAGCCTTCTGACCATTAATGAGGAGGTAGCTGAGTTCCATCAGCATATAAAGGAGACCTTGATAGAAGGATTTGAACTCACTACTGAAGAATACGGATTGAAGTTTGTAAACACCCATAAAAATCAGAACCAGACATGGTGGACTTTGTGGGCTCTTCAGTCAAAGCCCTAGAATGCTGGATAAAACGAAATTAGGTGGATACTTATGATGGGCTATATAATTTAATTATGAAAGAGCACATTTTAACACACTGTACCTCAATATGGTTACACCAGCATCTGGTATATTCAGAACTTTCTAGCCCCAGAGAGTTGGGCAGGAATGCTGATGAGTGGGTATGGCCAAGAGTACTAAGGAAACCCCAGGAGGGTAACTCCAGGAAGGTGGGGTTAGGCCCAAAACAAGCGAAGGAGGGAGGTAGTAAGCCCATCAAAGAGACTCCCTCAAGACCCCATATCCCTAAAAAGGAGGAGAGCCAAACCCACCCCAACACTGGCAAGCAGAGGCAGGGGGACTCAGGGCTCAAAATAGACTTGGAGAACAGGCTGTGTTTTGACTGCCAGCAGTCAGGTCACTAGAGGTGATCAGCCTGCTCCAAAAGGGTAGTTAGCACTTATTTGTCTAGTGTAGCCTTAGGGGAGGATACTCCAGATGAGGAGGTCCTCTTAGCGCTTTAAACTGGGAGAAGGGTTAAGTGGTAAAATTGGTGACCCTTGAGGGTGGGGGTAAGTACTTCCCTCCATTCAGGTGAATAGGAGTCCTACCACTGGCCTGAGAGACACAGGTGCCAGTCATGCTATAGTGGTTGACAGGTTGGTGCCCCCAGATCAGTTTGTGCCAAGTGAAACAAGCAGAGTAAGAGTAGTCCCAGGAGAGGTCACAGTCAGACCTGTAGCCTTAGTGGCCCTAGAAAGGGAGGATATGCTTAAATGGCATAGGGTGGTAGTCAGTCTTGACCTTCCCCTAGATTGTATCCTAGGAAATGATCTCACAGAGGATGGTCTGATCCCAGAAGGAACGGTCACCCAAGGCGCTGCCCAACCCAAAGATTCTTGGGATCCTGTCCCTAAAGTTAGGAGACTTAGGCCCCAACAAGGGAAATAGAGTAAGAAAAGGAAAGGGAAGCTACTCTTAACTGGAGATCCAGAAAGCCAAGGACATTCTACCCCATTAAGGTAGAACCCCAAAGTTGGCACTGGTAAGCTCACCCCTGACCCCAAAGAAGTCTTGAAAAGTTAGGCAGCTGTTCAGAATCAGGGTATCCCCCCTGAACTAATAGAAGGGAGAGTTGAAGAAGGGTGTCTGCCACTGGAGAGGTAGCCTCTACTTTAAACAGCAAGGGAGGTTCCTAGAACCCACAATGCCCCTAAGGTAGCTCACGCACCTATCAAATAGAGAGCTCAGGATGTTAGCCAAAAGTAAAATAGGCTCCCTGGCCCTGCTGGTCATGGTGGTGTTGCTCTAGTGTTAGGTAACTTCTGTGGGTAAGCTAGGTATAGCTGTAGCAAAAACATGGTTAGAAGAGGTAGGCACCTCACTACTCAAGGTAAAGTGGGAGGAAGACAAAAACACAGCTGTAGTCAAAGTTCAATTTAAAATGGGTCCTGCTACTGTTGAGACGGGTAAACTGCCCAAAGGAAGTGACCTTGACAGCAGACTATGAGGCAGAGTAGGCACTGCAATAGCACAGCCAGTTTTCTTTGCATTCTTCCTCGCTGAAAAATCAGGAAAACTCTCCCAGGGTTCGGCTGAGTCTCTTGGCGTGTTGGCTGGAGGAGGGTTGTGTAAGTAAACAGGGCTCTTTCCATATGCCACCACCTTTTGCCCCCATTTGGACTGTTAAATGCTGGTTTTTGACTTTGACAGTGCACCTAAGCCTGCTAACCAAGTTCCAGTGCCAATGCTCTCTCCCTAAAACTGATATGTGTGAATTGGCAATCCCAACTGAAAAATATTTTACCCCCTATAAGTCCCTAATATATGGTACCAGGGGTACCCATGGCATAGGTGGTAAAGCGGTCCCCAGGGCTGCAGCACGGTTTTGTGCCACCCTGGGTAACCCAAGCAAACTACTGATAGCAGGCCTGCCATTGCAGACTGCAGGAGCAGTACAAACTGCTCGAACTTGACTGTGCCCTCACCATATGTGGCACAGTCAATACATTATCTTTAAAATATGTCAGGCACCCCTAGGAATGCTACTCAGCCCAGGAGAGAGGGTACAGCATATTAAAGGTGAGGACATATAAGAGCAAGCCTACATGTCCATATAGTGGCGCTCCCCATTCGAAACTGCTATAAGCGGTCCATAGAATAACATGGGCTGCCATTCAAGCATTTTCAAAGTTGGCAGCTCCATTATGGTACCGCCAAAATACATCATGTTTGGTATCAAACAACGTGCCTTCTCACCCCTGACATGAATGTCATGCCCAAGGTGACATGGCATGCACGTAGGTGGCTACCTTAGAGGTTGCCCACCAAGTTGCCCCTGCTTCCTTGTGCTCTAGCTGGCAAGCCCACATTCCCCATGCCTGCTGCCACCAAGACAGGATTCTGACCTCCTGCCAGGCAGTGTGATCACTCCCAGGAGTCAGAAACAAAGACTTGGGCAGGAAGAAGGTCACACCTTCCTCCTCCCAAGCAGGTTAGTGAAGTGGCACATGAAGGCGGTGAGCTTCAAAGGCTGCACCACCTCTGATATGCATCAAAGCTGACTCCCAGTAGAGTAAACAGCCCTCCCCCCGCCCCAGGCACATTTGCACCCTGGCAGTTGGGAAATTAGCTATGCAGGGAGGTGTACACTTCCAGAAGTCTAGCCACACCTCCATATTGAGCAGTCTGGTCTGTACACTAAAATTTGATTTCTGCCATCTTTAGGAATGGGAGAATAAAGGGTTCTGGGTAGAAAAGGTGACCTACACCCCCGGATGTGGTCACTTTAGGAGCGGACTAGCTGTCCATTGGCTACTAGCTCCCACACCCCTATCTCCCCTAAATATAGGATTTAAGGGATCCTGCTGACACCAGAACCATAGTTCTCAACAACTTGCATGAAGGAAGGGCTAAGAGGAATCCCATGTCAGCCACAACAGGACTTTTTTTGCCCACAGTACTAAAGCAAAAGAGGGATACTTTGCCTCGGTGGCAACAGACTTGCAACTGCATGATAAAGCCTCATCCTTGGCTAAAACTCAGAACTCAATGGCAGAGGGACCTCCTGTGGAAGCCTGAAACACCCTTAGACTCCCCCGGACTAGTGGCACTAGTCCCATGCAAACTGCAGGTAAAACAGTGCTCCAAATCTGAAGAATCGGTCACCATCGTGGGTGCCATCGTGGGTGCCTCTGTGGGATCGCCTAAATCCAGATTGTCTAGTGCATTGTGGAAACTGTAGTCCTGCCTTCCATGAAGTTACAACCAGTTACTGCGTTCCCCTGGGCCACCGGACATCGAAGTTACTTTCAGCACTGCTTACCGCTGTCAAGGCTTGTTGGTCACCAGTCCGGCAACTGACCCCTTTACTTGACGCTGCATTAAGAGGTAACTCCATCCGACCTTTGACCGATGTCAACAACCATACTGTTGTTGTTGTCTTGCATCTTTCCCCCGTAGCACCATCTCAGTGGTAAAAGCAGCTCTCCCGCAACTCCCATTCAACACAAAGGACAGCTAGGACAACTCTGCACCTGGGCTTAACGGGCCGGGTAAAATTGTACTGACTGTTGTGGTTTGGTCCTGGGACCAGCATCACCTTTACCCTTCAAGGGTACAACGCAACTCGACCTGCAAGTGACCGTTTGTCACTAGTGGTTTTTCCCTTTGTCCACAATGTTAAATTTCCACTTTATTATTTTGCATTGATTTTCTGTTACTTCTAAAATCTATAACTCCAGTTGTATGTATGCAAGTCCATTCGTTTTGGTGGATAAATTAAGATAAAAATACACTTTCTTTTTATAAATTGGTGTCAGATTTTTCTTGAGTTGTGTCAATTACTTATTGTCCATGTTGGCACTCTAAAATGTTTAACACATGTTCCTCTAGTAGAGCCTGACTGCTCTTTGCCACACTAACAGGAGTGAGCTAGGGATTTATTAGTGTGAATCGAAGGACCATCTTTGGGTATTGTGATAGTATTACATGGTGAGGTCTAACTCCCACACCACATAATACTTCACTTTCCTACAGAGGAGCCACAAAGTTCCTATTGCCCAGCATTCTGCCAAGTTTCCTGATAAAAATGCTACCTCACTTGTGTGGGTAGGCCTAGTGCCCACTAAAGAAAAGGGCCCAACATTCAAACCTAAACACATCACATTTTTCCACTTAAAACTGACCATTTTTTTGTAATCCGAGTAGCTGTAGATTTCGGGCCCTGGCTCAGCTGGCACCTAGGGTAACCTACAAGACCTGCAGATTTTTTAAACTGTACTCCTAGGGGATTCCAGGGAGGGGTGCCTTGCATGGCTCATGCCAGGCTGTATTACCCAGAAGCCTTTGCAAACCTCAAACTGTGACTAAAAATACATACTTTCCTCACATTTCTGTGAGTAAATCATATGGAATCTGTATGGAGTAAGCCAGGGCGGTGAACTCCGCTCCATTCGTGAAGTTTGCAGAGTTTTTCGAACTCCGTGCTCTGCAGAGCTTGTGGAGTTCTTTCCTCACTCGTGCGAGTGACAAAAATCCGAATGCTAGCCCACTTCCCAGTGAGAGTTCTCAATGTGGGCGGTCGTGGATGGTCGCTACCGCTCACGTTGAGAAGCCTTCTGTTTGTGTTGAGGAAGATGCAGCTCGAGTGGCAGAAAGAAGCAGCACCCTCTTGCACTGAGCGAGATGCAGTTCGGGCTGATTTTACAGCACGGAACAACAACCCGGCACTAAAAATCTGTGTGAACGACCCAAGTAACTCCATGTAGCTTAGCGGAGATTTTATGTCACTTTGCGGAGTTCCGCTGTACTCCATGAACTCAGCCCAGGCTTAGTAAGGAGCCACAAATTTCCTACCACCCAGCATTCCACCAAGTTTCCTGATAAAATGCTACCTCACATGTGTGGGTAGGCCTAGTGTCCGCTACAGAAAAGGGCCCAAAATGCAAACATATAAACATCAATTTTTCTACTTAAAACTGACCCCATTTTTGTACTTTGGGTAGCTGTAGATTTTGGGGCCTGGTTCAGCCGGCACCTAGGGAAACGTAGCAAATCTGCACATGTTTGTAAAATCCAGGGTGGCATGACTTGCAGGGATCTCCCCAGCTGTTCTTGCCCAGAAGCCCTTGTGCATCTCAAACTTTGATACAAAACACATTGTCACCATATTTCTGGAATCTGTGGGGAGTCACACATTTCTTACCACCCAGTATTCCTCCAAGTAACCCGGTAACAATGGTGCCTCACTTGTGTGGAGGACTTGTGCCAGCAACAATAAAGGGACCAAAACACAACATGGATACATCACAGTTTTCCACTGCAATGTGGGTAGCTGTGGATTTTGGGCCCTAGCTCAGCCAGCACCTAGGAAAAACCTGGCAAACCTGCGCATTTGTGAAAATTAAACACATAGAGGAATCCAGTGTGGGGTGACTTGCATGACTTTCACATTTATCCAGAAGCCCTTGCAGACCTTGAACTTTGACTAAAACACATCTTCTCAACAAACAAGAGGACACTGTTCCTGGGGCAGGGTGCAAAGTATCACCCAGGCGCCCTA
The DNA here is from genome assembly GCA_963921515.1 of Calotriton arnoldi. NCBI lineage: Eukaryota > Metazoa > Chordata > Amphibia > Caudata > Salamandridae > Calotriton > Calotriton arnoldi. The sequence continues at coordinate 258,210 of CAWUFW010017263.1, forward strand.
AAAAAGAGAAGTAGGGAAGAGAGAGGAAAAAGGGGGAAAGGACCTAGGTCAGTAGGGGCCCACAGAAAAAGTGGAAGCACAAATATTGCCTCCTATTGCCCTCACACACCCCGAAGGGTGTCATGCTTCATCATCGGGCTATTGCTCCTCGTAGGGCCGGCGCTGCAATTCCCTACGGGTCCCCCGAAGGGTCATTTTAGCGGAGATCTTTTGTGAGCAATGCCGGATGGTACCTGCGGCTGTGTGGGGTGTGGGTTGTGGGTCCTATATAGAGCTTCCAGCCCTATAAGGTGCGGGCGTCCATCGCGTCTAACCAATGGAGCAATTCTCCTTTTTAATTATGGGTAAGGACTTCATTTGAATCACTGAATTTTAATGTAAGCTGTTTAGATGTCTGTGGGCACGTACCCATCATGTGGTTTTCCCGCATACAGCGGCGTTGTGTCACCTATTGGTTTTCCTGTGATCCCTAGTTTTTTCCGGTATGCCCATCAGGGCCTGCGCTTTATTAGGAGCGTTCTTGCCTAATGTGCTTTTTCATTGTGGTATGATGTGCACACGATTGTGGCACACTATGATGCATCAAGTTAGTCTGATGCACATTCGTTGTGTTCTTTTCCTGTTTTTCTTTCCTAGGTTTTGATCAGGAGCGTTTTTAACTACCAGTTGCAGCCACACTGTAGAGTATACGGTTTGATGGCCCGCCCTGACCTGTTCTTTGAGGGTAACTGTTTTTATCTTTTTTCACGTGCACTCCATCACACTTTACTGTTTCTGGTCCTGAAGAAGCGCCAATGACCTTTGTGGCAGCATAGGCGCGAAACATGTTGACCTACTTCTATTCAGGCACAGTATGCCTGTTGGGTAATATGCCACCCATGGGTTTGACTCTGTCATGGGCTCTGTCCTTTGTATATCTTCTCCAGCGCAACCCTTGGTTAGATTTTTATTCACTTTGCACGCACCTTGAAACCCTCTATATAGGACCCACACCCCACACACCCGCAGGCACCATCCGGCATTGCTCACAAAAAATCTCTGCATAAAGTGACCCTTCGGGGGACCCGTAGGGAATTGCAGCGCCGGCCCTACGAGGAGCAATAGCCCGATGATGAAGCATGACACCCTTCGGGGTGTGTGAGGGCAATAGGAGGCAATATTTGTGCTTCCACTTTTTCTGTGGGCCCCTACTGACCTAGGTTCTTTCCCCCTTTTTCCTCTCTCTTCCCTACTTCTCTTTTTTAGGGCGCCTGGGTGATACTTTGTACCCCGCCCCAGGAACAGTGCCCTCTTGTTTGTTGAGATGTTACGTATAAGGAGCATGGACACTGGACCATAATTAGCTTCTTGGTCCCCCCCTTCTTCTTTGTTGAGATAGTTGCAGCACGGCGGATCAGCCGAGGGACCTTACCTTTTCTCTTTTCTTTTTTCTTCTCCTTTTCACACACGAGGCATGACCACCCCGACACTGGGAGGCTACCCGGGACTATCACCTTAACATCACTTGCCCTTATTGTGACTCTATTAATTTTTAAATGTATTTTTATATATTATCGACACCGCACCTCGTGGCATGATCACGATCATAGCACACTGATGCACAGGCACCGGGGAGCACGTTATTACGACTACGGAGGGGGCTTGCATCTTGCTGCAGAGCGATGGGAACTCACACACCAGGACTCCTATACTCAGTGTTTATACCATGCTAACATACGCGGCGTACCTTTGGATAGTATGTAGAAGCTGTCATGACAACTAGCCCTCCCTTAGTATACTCATGTGCAGACCCTCTGGAACGCGTCTCACTTTGGACGCGTGCGCTGTAAAGGCCTGCACCGACGCATGCGCACACTGTGCCTTTTTGGTAGGGCATCCCGGAAGGAGGAACCACCCAGTGACCTATTTTCTACACTATTTAGTCCATACCCTGCCACAATCTATTCACTTTCGGCAGGCGCGTGGTCTGGGTAGGTGCACTGGAAACGGCACCTAAGACAAACTGTAAGTAAAGGGTAGATCTGTCTTTTTCAGAAGACATAATCGAACAATGATTACTCAAGATGCTTACAGCTTTGGTCTCTTTGTTTGTCTTTATACCGTTTCCTCTTCCAGCCCTATAAGGTGCGGGCGTCCATCGCGTCTAACCAATGGAGCAATTCTCCTTTTTAATTATGGGTAAGGACTTCATTTGAATCACTGAATTTTAATGTAAGCTGTTTAGAAGTCTGTGGGCACGTACCCATCACGTGGTTTTCCCGCATACAGTGTCGTTGTGTCACCTATGGGTTTCCCTGTGATCCCTAGTTTTTTCCGGTATGCCCATCAGGGCCTGCGCTTTATTAGGAGCGTTCTTGCCTAATGTGCTTTTTCATTGTGGTATGATGTGCACACGATTGTGGCACACTATGATGCATCAAGTTAGTCTGATGCACATTCGTTGTGTTCTTTCCTGTTTTTCTTTCCTAGGTTTTGATCAGGAGCGGTTTTTAACTACCAGTTGCAGCCACACTGTAGGGTATACGGTTTGATGGCCCGTCCTGACCTGTTCTTTGAGGGTAACTGTTTTTATCTTTTTTCACGTGACTCCATCACACTTTACTGTTTCTGGTCCTGAAGAAGCGCCAATGACCTTTGTGGCAGCATAGGCGCGAAACATGTTGACCTACTTCATTCAGGCACAGTATGCCTGTTGGGTAATATGCCACCTATGGGTTTGACTCTGTCATGGGCTCTGTCCTTTGTATATCTTCTCCAGAGCAACCCTTGGTTAGTTTTTTATTTACTTTGCATGCACCTTGAAACCCTCTATATAGGACCCACACCCCACACACCCGCAGGCATCATCCGGCATTGCTCACAAAAGATCTCCGCTAAAGTGACCCTTCGGGGGACCCTTAGGGAATTGCAGCGCTGGCCCTACAAGGTGCAATAGCCCGATGATGAAGCATGACACCCTTCGGGGTGTGTGAGGGCAATAGGAGGCAATATTTGTGCTTCCACTTTTTCTGTGGGCCCCTACTGACCTAGGTTCTTTCCCCCTTTTTCCTCTCTCTTCCCTACTTCTCTTTTTTAGGGCGCCTGGGTGATACTTTGCACCCCGCCCCAGGAACAGTGTCCTCTTGTTTGTTGAGATATTACGTATATGGAGCATGGACACTGGACCATAATTAGCTCCTTGTTCCCCCCCCCACTTCTTCCTTGTTGAGATAGTTGTAGCACGGCGGATCAGCCGAGGGACCTTACCTTTTCTCTTTTCTTTTCTTTTTTCTTCTCCTTTTCACACACGAGGCATGACCACCCGACACTGGGAGGCTACCCGGGACTATCACCTTAACATCACTCGCCCTTATTGTGATTCTATTAATTTTTAATTGTATTTTTATATATTATCGACACCGCACCTCGTGGCATGATCACGATCATAGCACACTGATGCACAGGCACGGGGGAGTAGGTGATTACGACTACGGAGGGGGCTTGCATCTTGCTGCAGAGCGATGGGAACTCACACACCAGGGCTCCTATACTCAGTGTTTATACCACGCTAACATACGCGGCGTACCTTTGGATAGTATTTAGAAGCTGTCATGACAACTAGCCCTCCCTTAGTATACTCATGCGCAGACCCTGGGGAACGCGTCTCACTATGGACGCGTGCGCTGTAAAGGCCTGCACCGACGCATGCGCACACTGTGCCTTTTTCATAGGGCATCCCGGAAGGAGGAACCACCCAGTGACCTATTTTCTACACTATTTAGTCCATACCCTGCCACAATCTATTCACTTTCGGCAGGCGCGTGGACGGGGTAGGTGTACTGGAAACGGCACCTAAGACAAACTGTAAGTAAAGGGTATATCTGTCTTTTTCAGAAGACATAATCGAACAATGATTACTCAAGACGCTTACAGCTTTGGGCTGTTTGTCTTTATACCGTTTCCTCTTCCAGCCCTATAAGGTGCGGGCGTCCATCGCGTCTAACCAGTGGAGCAATTCTCCTTTTTAATTATGGGTAAGGACTTCATTTGAATCACTGAATTTTAATGTAAGCTGTTTAGATGTCTGTGGGCACGTACCCATCACGTGGTTTTCCCGCATACAGCGGCGTTGTGTCACCTATGGGTTTCCCTGTGATCCCTAGTTTTTTCCGGTATGCCCATCAGGGCCTGCGCTTTATTAGGAGCGTTCTTGCCTAATGTGCTTTTTCATTGTGGTATGATGTGCACACTCATGATGCATCAAGTTAGTCTGATGCACATTCGTTGTGTTCTTTCCTGTTTTTCTTTCCTAGGTTTTGATCAGGAGCAGTTTTTAACTACCAGTTGCAGCCACACTGTAGGGTATACGGTTTGATGGCCTGGCCTGTCCAGTTCTTTGAGGGTAACTGTTTTTATCTTTTTTCACATGCACTCCATCACACTGTACTGTTTCTGGTCCTGAAGAAGCGCCAATGACCTTTGTGGCAGCATAGGCGCGAAACATGTTGACCTACTTCATTCATTCACAGTATGCCTGTTGGGTAATATGCCACCTATGGGTTTGACTCTGTCATGGGCTCTGTCCTTTGTATATCTTCTCCAGAGCAACCCTTGGTTAGTTTTTTATTCACTTTGCATGCACCTTGAAACCCTCTATATAGGACCCACACCCCACACACCCGCAGGCACCATCCGGCATTGCTCACAAAAGATCTCCGCTAAAGTGACCCTTCGGGGGACCCTTAGGGAATTGCAGCGCTGGCCCTACAAGGTGCAATAGCCCGATGATGAAGCATGACACCCTTCGGGGTGTGTGAGGGCAATAGGAGGCAATATTTGTGCTTCCACTTTTTCTGTGGGCCCCTACTGACCTAGGTTCTTTCCCCCTTTTTCCTCTCTCTTCCCTACTTCTCTTTTTTAGGGCGCCTGGGTGATACTTTGCACCCCGCCCCAGGAACAGTGTCCTCTTGTTTGTTGAGATGTTACGTATAAGGAACATGGACACTGGACCATAATTAGCTCCTTGGTCCCCCCCCCCTTCTTCTTTGTTGAGATAATAAAACACATCTTCCTCACATTTCTATGACAAAACGTTTTAGAATCTGTGGAGAGCCACAAATTCCTACCACCCAGCAAATGCTGAAACTGTGGGAAAAAATAGGTTTTGTGATTCAGCTCTACATGTTCCTGAAAGCTGGGTTGATGGTGACTTTAGCACAGCAAACCTTTCATTGATGCCATTTTTAAGGAAAAAAGACACTTTTTTTGCCCAGCATTTTTTCCTAATTTTCCCTCAAAACGCAAAATGTATCTATATTTTGCCTATTTTCTCAATCCACAAACCCTGGGTGCCTTTACAATCCCCAGGATGTTGGAAAAAAAGATGCAAATTTGGCACACAATCAAAAACCAGCTCAGGTGCAGCTCAGTTGTTGGCTCTGAGTACCTCAGATTGTTAGACAATCTTCAAACCCTTTATATCCCAGAAATCAGAGGCTTTAGAAGGCTTAATGGTGTATTGCTTTTGTAAATTGTCTACGGTAACAAAAAGTTACAGATGAAAACATTGTCACAAATGTAAATTTTTTCTACTCGTGTTTAATATTTTTTTTATTTCAACAGTTTGTTTCTTTAGGAAACTCTTGAAGGATCTACACAAATGACTCCTTGCTAAATTCAGAATTGTGTCTAATGCTCAAAAATCTATAGCTTTATTTTTGCTGAACATTTCTTCCTATTTTTCTCCCAAAACTCAAAATGTAGTTATATTTTGCCCATTTTCTCTGCCCCCTCTTGGGGAATCCACAAACCCTGGGTGTTTTGCAATTCACAGAATGCTGGGAAAAAAGGACACAGAGTTTGTGTTGCTACCTTAAGCGGAAAAAAAGTTATGGATGCCTCAGTGGAAACTAACCAAACAGCCAAAAAAGGTCTCAGCACTGGGGTGAGAAAGCCTCAGGAGTTAGAGGGTTAAGCAGGGTGCCTGCTTGGCAAACTTTCAATGTTGGGAAGGAAGTTACTGCTTTGAGGTCTCTCTTAACAGCACAGAGATAACCCCAGGGAGGTCAAAATCTCTACACATGGGGAACAGTCACCTGCCAGAGATGTGGAGGCTTGGCAGTGTTTCTGTTCAATACATGATTTTATGGCAAGTCCCAGAGGCTAACATTATGCAATCTCATTTATTGCTGCTACTCACTGCAGCCCTTTTAAAAAACATGGAACACATTTAAAATTCCAGAGCACATAAAAGGCCAGAGCCCCAGCCATCTTCCTTCTTTTTGCCTGCTGCTCCATGCAGTTAAGTACAGTTTTTGCGCTTAGTTCATGGGGTAATGTCTGAGTAAATCTGTATGATTGTTGAGATAACGTTTTATTGGATTTTACTGTAAGAGTTGATGTGTTTGTGTTCAGTGGCAGTGTAATAAGGTGAGTTTGATGTGTAGGAACCCTTGAGTGTTTATCTGACTTTTATGAGACTTAGGGGTCGATTCCGATCCCGGTCGGAGGCGCACCTAATACCATTTGGTCGGGAAAAAATCCAGGCGAATGCCTGTTTCCCGACCGATCCGCACATACGTCCGAACGAGCAAGTACGATGCGCACAACTGCCCAAATCCCGACCCAGTCGTACTCACCCAATACAGGACCTGAACTCAGACCGAGGCAGATCCGGAATCGCAGAATCGAGCCGCACGGAAGCAAAAATGCAGCCTCGTCCAGCCGGACAAGTACGATGCGCTTCCCGTACGCGCCGAACCCGTCGCTACGCACGGCACGTCAAAGCATCCGGGAGAGGCGCACATAAGCTCCGATTCGCGCCACAACACGATCCACGGCTACGAGACGAACACGCCAGCGACGAGGACGAGGCGAAGCAAAGAGAAAGACAAACGAGACGAACCAACCATGAATCCCTTCGTGCCGATCCTACCAATATTTTACCTCTATTACTGGAACAGGCACGGACGCGTACGGCGCAGAAGGTAAGTCAGACACCAACAACAAAAACAAACTACACGTACCCGATACATCACACACAGAGGGATGCAGAAATACCTACACCAGCAATAGCAGCACCATAGGGGCGGGATGGCCCTCACCAATGCCACACATACACATAGGAGCCTGTATGCCTACCACTACTACCACCCTTACCCAGGGAGTGCCAGATGCCTACCACTACTACCACCTCTACCCAGGGGGTGCCAGATGCCTACCATTACTACCACCTCTACCCATGGGGGCTGGATGCCCACCACCACTACCACCCTTACCCAGGGGTGCCAGATGCCTACCACTACTGCCACCCCTACTCCAGGGGTGCCAGATGCCTACCACTACTACCACCCTTACCCAGGGGGTGCCAGATGCCTACCACTACTACCACCTCTACCCAGGGGGTGCCAGATGCCTACCATTACTACCACCTCTACCCATGGGGGGCTGGATGCCTACCACCACTACCACCCTTACCCAGGGGGTGCCAGATGCCTACCACTACTACCACCTCTACCCAGGGGGTGCCAGATGCCTACCACTACTACCACCCTTACCCAGGGGTGCCAGATGCCTACCACTACTACCACCTCTACCCATGGGGGCTGGATGCCTACCACTACTACCACCTCTACTCATGGGGGACTGGATGCCTGTCACTACCACCCCTACCCATGGGGGGCTGGATGCCTGTCACTACTACCAACTCTACCCATGGGGGCTGGATGCCTACCACTACTACCACCCTTACCCAGGGGTGCCAGATGCCTACCACTACTACCACCCCACCCAGGGGGTGCCAGATGCCTACCTCTACTACCACCCTTACCCAGGGGTGCCAGATGCCTACCACTACTACCACCTCTACCCAGGGGGTGCCAGAAGCCTACCACTACTACCACCTCAACCCATGGGGGGCTGGATGCCTGTCACTACTACCACCTCTACCCATGGGGGCTGGATGCCTGTCACTACTACCACCTCTACCCATGGGGGCTGGATGCCTGTCACTACTACCACCTCTACTCATGGGGGCTGGATGCCTGTCACTACTACCACCTCTACCCATGGGGGGCTGGATGCCTGTCACTACTACCACCTCTACTCATGGGGGCTGGATGCCTGTCACTACTACCACCTCTACTCATGGGGGCTGGATGCCTGTCACTACTACCACCCCTACCCATGGGGGCTGGATGCCAACCACCACTACCACCCTTACCTAGGGGTGCCAGATGCCTACCACTACTACCACCTCTACCCATGGGGGGCTGGATGCCTGTCACTACTACCACCCTTACCCAGGGGGTGCCAGATGCCTACCACTACTACCACCTCTATTCAGGGGGTGCCAGATGCCTACCATTACTACCACCTCTACCCATGGGGGGCTGGATGCCTGTCCCTACTACCACCTCTACCCATGGGGGCTGGATGCCTACCACTACTACCACCCTTACCCAGGGGGTGCCAGATGCCTACCACTACTACCACCTCTACCCAGGGGTGCCAGATGCCTACCACTACTACCACCCTTACCCAGGGGTGCCAGATGCCTACCACTACCACCACCCTCTACCCAGGGGGTGCCAGATGCCTACCACTACTACCACCTCTACCCATGGGGGCTGGATGCCTGTCACTACTACCACCTCTACCCATGGGGGCTGGATTCCTGTCACTACTACCACCCTTACCCAGGGGTGCCAGATGCCTACTACTACTACCACCTCTACCCAGGGGGTGCCAGATGCCTACCACTACTACCACCTCTACCCATGGGGGCTGGATGCCTGTCACTACTACCACCCCTACCCATGGGGGCTGGATGCCAACCACCACTACCACCCTTACCTAGGGGGTGCCAGATGCCCACCACTACTACCACCTCCTACCCAGGGGTGCCAGATGCCTACCACTACTACCACCCTTACCCAGGGGTGCCAGATGCCTACCACTACTACCCACCTCTACCCATGCGGGGCTGGATGCCTGTCACTACTACCACCCTTACCCAGGGGTGCCAGATGCCTACCACTACTGCCACCCTACCCATGGGGGCTGGATGCCTGTCACTACAACCACCTCTACCCATGGGGGGCTGGATGCCTGTCACTACTACCACCTCTACCCATGGGGGCTGGATGCCTGTCACTACTACCACCTCTACTCATGGGGGCTGGATGCCTGTCACTACTACCACCTCTACTCATGGGGGCTGGATGCCTGTCACTACTACCACTCCTACCCATGGGGGGCTGGATGCCAACCACCACTACCACCCTTACATAGGGGGTGCCAGATGCCTACCACTACTACCACCTCTACCCAGGGGTGCCAGATGCCTACCACTACTACCACCCCTACCCAGGGGTGCCAGATGCCTACCACTACTACCACCTCTACCCAGGGGTGCCAGATGCCCACCACCACTACCACCTCTACCCATGGGGGGCTGGATGCCTGTCACTACTACCACCTCTACCCATGGGGGGCTGGATGCCTGTCACTACTACCACCTCTACCCATGGGGGGCTGGATGCCTGTCACTACTACCACCTCTACTCATGGGGGCTGGATGCCTGTCACTACTACCACCTCTACCCATGGGGGCTGGATGCCTGTCACTACTACCACCCTTACCCAGGGGTGCCAGATGCCTACCACTACTACCACCTCTACCCATGGGGGCTGGATGCCTGTCACTACTACCACCCTTACCCAGGGGTGCCAGATGCTCTACCACTACTACCACCTCTACACATGGGGGGCTGGATGCCTACCACCAACACCACCCCCACTCATAGGATGGACAATGCATGACACAACCAGCACACTACAACCTAGGGAATGCAAGATAAAGACATCCCCCAACACCATGACAAGCGTGTGTAGACTGTGTCAAATGCCTACAACACTGAACATGACTTTGAACATACAATGTGACCCCCTATCACATGTGCCACACATATATGTGTGTGGCCCCCACAATGCAAGCAGGCCATGACCATTGTGGCAATGGGGATCAAAACCCCATCATAACAGTGAACAAAATGTAAGTGTGGGGGCCCATAGCTGAAGCACATTTCAAACATTGTGGCAATGGGGTCTAAACCCCCATCATCACAGTGACCAAAATGTAAGTGTGGGGTCCATAGCTGAAGCACAGTATGAACATTGTGGCAATGGGGTCTAAACCCTCATCATCACAGTGACCAAAAGGTAAGTGTGGGGTCCATAGCTGAAGCACATTTTGAACATTGTGGCAATGGGGTCCAAACCCCATCATCACAGTGACCAAAATGTAAGTGTTGACAAAGAAAAAGCTGCAACTGCCAAACTGCATGGATGATTCCTGGTCACAGAACATAAAACACATCAGTGGCAAAGTAGTGCATGTGTCCCATTGCAACATAGATTGGGGGAGGCAAATACTGCAGTGCAAATAAGACATACCTTTGACCATGTGCAGACAAACATCACCCATGGGGCTGACACTGTCAACATTCATCAATGACACAATGACAGAAGTGACCATCAGAATGCAGACCCACATATTTGCACCAATGGGCACACAAATGCAGATACCCTGTGGAGACTGTAGATGTGAGGTGAACAGATACCATACCATGGCAGTAATGGGACACACAAACCATGATCATTGTGCTGACCGATGACCTAGGAGTCCCAGGGACAGCAGGAGAAACCCACCAAACAACATACAGCCAATGGCACACCAAAGATATGCCAATGCAGTGGTGCAGATGCACAAACACAACAGGCAGACCCACACTGCACATCAAACACAACAGGTGAGGGGGGGGTGCCAGTGTCCCCAGGCAACCACACAACACATGAGGAGGCCTGAATACCAATTACACAGATGTGCATACAGTGCCACACAAAGGTAACTCATGGATCCAAATCCCCTATGTGGACAATCAGGCATTATCAGATGAGAGGGAGCACAAATCACACATGTCACACAGGCATGTAGGAACAGCAACTGACACTGCAAGACACAGACACACCACAGCACTACCCCCAGGGCCCCCACAATGTGGTGACCCTGGGCTGCATTACAATCCCACTGTGATGACAAAGCTAAATGTCGTTCACACTGTGAACCACAGTCATGTGTCCTGAGCAACAAACTACCATCACACCTACACAAGCACAAATCAATCAGCACGGCCAGTAAGCCAAGGCCAACATGGAGGCAGGGGTCTAGCCGGGCAACAACTCTCATCTGCACACACTCAACACCACAAACCTCGACCTCCAACAATGTGCAGCAGTGAAGCACACATGCACTGGTGACATTGCACATGCACCCATGACAATCCCAGGGAGGTGGGTGGGAACCAAGGTGCAGAAACACATCACACATGGCCACTCAACAAGACTCCTGAATGTCTCACACACTGCACACTACGCTGTACATGGACATGACGGCAATACCACACCAACCAATGGGATCCCAGCCACAGTCCCACACCAATGAAGAAGCCAAGGTCACCCACAAAGAACACACATAGACAACTACCAACATTGCAGCCCGGACCCTGAGGAGTGCCAGCAGTCACACACACAACGTGTCACAATCACTGAAAGATAACACAAACTGGAAATCACATGACAGGTGTAAACAACAAGTGCCAAGGGGAATCCTGACTGTGACCCATCTGCGTCTGCACACAAACTCAGCCCTGACAGCAAACACACCTATGGGTGACACCCTGATGACCAGTAATGTGCCATGCACCCACATCACAGAGAATCCAGGGAGAAGACTTGGGGGAAACATAGGTCAACTCAGCAAGCATCACAAACAGGAACAACACTAGGGATCCCAGCATGCACAGCAAAACGGAAGTGAACACACAGACATGCTCATACAACACACACCTTGGGCACAGGCAATGTCACAGGAGTACACACTGCCATGAGGGGACTCCACTCCTGTGTGAGGAAAGCTGTGCCATATGTTGCCTCAGTAGGGCTCCATCATGTCAGCTGAGCACTTGGTCACACAGTCAACAATTAGCACCAAATGAAGGCTCCCGTCACATCAGCCTGGTCATGGGAGTGCCAACGAAATCATCAGCACAGATCCAACACACTTGTATAGCAATGTTGCACTGACAACACAGATGAGTCCTCCCCATTGATGCCCAAACCTGCATGTCCAGTGGAGATGGCCACACGGTCAGGAAGTAGACTAATTGAACAAATGGCAGGCACAACAGATGTGCAGGGGTGGAAGCCACAGATGTGAAGTTGCTAATGAAAGTAGGAAATCCCATTGCCAAATATTGAACACATGACACCCGCAGATGCTGCTAAGGATGACATGGATACACCACAGGATAGGACACATTCCCCCTGGACCACATG